>AWOL01S0006083.1:8637-20691 GCA_000715115.1 Nicotiana otophora
TAATTGCCGGTGATGGTTTTGATTACGGGCAACTATTGTGATTAGAAATGTTATTATGGGCCTATGTGTGGTGTGTCTTGTTGTGTGGTCGTACCTTATGGGTGTAGGCATGAGTTGTTACAGCTGTTTGAGACTGATATCGATTATGGATTTAGAATCGGGTCTTTTGAAGACAAATGGAAGGTGAGAATTTTGACTCTAAGGCTTATCGGTGTTGATAGAAAGGATAAATTACAATTGGGATAGTGTCGTTAGGCTTATGTGGATTGGGGTGACTTGGGGTCACCCACAGGTGTATGTTGGGTATGTACTTTCAGTGATTTCAAGACTTCGAGGTGATGCTTACCACATATGAGGACGAACATTTGTTTAAGGGGGGAAAGGTTGTAACGACCCGGCCGGTCGTTTTGAGAATTTAAGTCCCATCCGGCGGCATAAGGCCTTGATCAGCTTCGTATTATGTGCCTTGACTTGCGTGCGTGTTTGAATTCAATTATCGGGTGATTCGAAGTGAACTGGAACACTTAGTCCCTAAATGAGAGCTTAAGTTTTAGAATTTGGACCGCAGTCGAAACTGTGTGAAGACAGATCCGGAATGGAATTCTGTCAACTCCGTTAGCTCCATTGAGTGATTTTGAGCATAGGAGCGCGTCCGGAATGTGTTTTGGAGGTCTGTAGTAGATTTAGGCTTGAATTGGCAAAATTTAGATTTTTGGCGATTTCAGCCGATAGTGAAAATTTTGATATCGAGCTCGGAATGGATTTTCGAAAGTGGTTGTAGGTTCGTAGTGTCATTTGTGACCTGTGTGCAAAGTTTGAGGTCATTCGGACGTGGTTTGATAGGTTTCGGCATCGGTTGTAGGAATTTGAAGTTTCAAGTTCTTTAAGTTTGAATTCGAAGGTGATTCGTGATTTTAGCGTTAGTTGATGTGATTTGAGGGTTCGACTAAGTTCGTATGGTGTTTTAGGATTGGTTGGTATGTTTGGTTGAGCTCCCGGGGAGATCGGGTGAGTTTCGAGTGCTTAACGGATCAAAAGTTAGATTTGTGTTGCTGCTGAAGTCTTCAGGCATCTATCATTTTCGCACCTGCGGTGGAGAGACCACAGGTGCGTGATCGCACGTGCGGAGAGGCGAGGGCAGAAGTGGATTTGGGATGTGTGGTCAGGGGTCGCAGGTGCGAAGGGAAATGCCGCATCTGCGATGCCCGCATATGCGCTAAAGGACATGCAGGCGCGGAGGAGGTCGCAGAAGCGGACAATAGACCGCAGGCGCGCACCCGCAGGTGCGACCCTTTTTCCGCAGAAGCGGACCCAGCCCTCTTAAGTCGTTTCCGCACCTGCGAAGTAAATTCCGCAGGTGCGGCACCCAAGGTCCGCAGATGCGGAATAACTGGGCAGAAAAGGGGCAGATTCGAGGGTTTGTAGTTCACTTCACAAATTTGATTGAGAGCTCGGTAGAAGTCGGAATTTGGAGAGATTTTTGGAGGAAGTTTTTGGGTAATGATTCTTAACTCCCTTATGGTTATATTCCACTAATCTATGCTCGAATTCATCGTTTAAATTTGGATTTGGGGTGAAAAATTGAGAAAAGTTATTAGGCCGAATTTAGGGGTTTTGATCGAGATTTTTTGTGTCGGATTTTAATAAATTTGATATGGTTAGACTCGTGAATGAATGAGCTTTCGTATTTTATGACTTTGACCCGATTCTGAGAAGTGGGCCCCACGGGCGATTTTGAGTTAATTTCGGAATTTTCGTTAAAATGTTGATTTCGTTAATTAGATGAGTCTATTATTGTTGTTATTATGATATGTAATTGCTTTTGGCTAGATTTGGGCCATTCAGAGTCGGATATTCGTGGAAAGGGAACTCTTACGGATTGATTGAGCTTGACTCGAGGTAAGTATCTTGCCTAACCTAGTGTGGGGGACTTCCCCTTAGGATTTGAGTCTTCTATGTTGATTGTAGTCCGTGTACACGAGGTGACGAGTGCGTGCACGGACTTATTTGAGGAAAGTTGGCCTTTTTGGGTTCTTAGGTCCTTGTATTCATTGAATATGCAGTTGTTCTTGTTATGATTATATATCTAAATTACTAGATTCACACCTACCTGCTTAATTAGAATCAATTGCTTCATGATCCACTATTATTGTTACTTGATTCATATGTGCCTTAATTGAAATTGTTATCTCTTTTATAGCCCTGCTATCTTTTCATAACTACCTATCTTTATTTGGAATTAATATTATTTCATCTTATAATTGTTCGTCTTAATTGAGGTTATGATTATTATTTTTCCGCTGCTTATCCTTAATTGAATTGTCGAATATCCTTCGTAATTTCCTCAACCTTAAAAGAAGTTTAGATATCCTATATCTTAGGCGACTTGTTTTATTTAGAATTATTTGATTCGTGGTAGCTTCCCTGTTGTTGAAGTGTATATTGTGGGATCGTTGCTACACATTAGTTTTCTCTTTTGTTGAGTTGTTCTCTTTACGCCTAGCATTTTCACTGTAGTTATTCCTTGTGAATTGTTTCTACCGTTTCTTTGTGAATTAAAGTTCTTGAGTTGATTTTACTTGTCGTACTTTGTATTATTGTCATTGTTGTTATTGTACTTGTTGTGGTGATGCACGAGGTTTTCTGTCGTGCGGTTGTTATTATTGTGATGCACTTGGTTTCTTCCGTGCGATTTTTATTATGGGGTTGCAAGAGTTTTCTGTCGTGCTATTATTACCATTGATATTTGCACATGCGGCGTGACAAGACGGGATATGTATATATAAATGTGGGTTGCGCATGTGGCGAGACAAGGTGGGAACATTATTATGCACGTGTGGCGAGACTAGGCGGGCATTTATATTACTATTGCACACGTGGCGAGACAAGGTGGGTTGTGTTAGTGATTGATTTGTGATGATTTGCGGCCTGGGGGCATTCTTGTTGTTGATATTTGTGAAGTGGTATACATACCTGTGTGAGCTTTATCTTGTGAAAGCTGTGAGAAAATATTCTACGTGTTGTCTGTTCTTTTACCTTATGCTTATTTGTTGATATAGACTATGGTAGGACACTTGCACAAGCATACACATAGTTAAGCACTCTTATCGGATAAGAGGTGTTCTTGATATTGTTGAGCATAGATACTCACCCTTGTTACTTGCCTTCTATGTGAGAATAACTCTATTAGCACGTGAGTCATCAGGGGGGTTATGAGATGTTATGAGGGCACAGGATGCCAAGTATTAGAGTTCAGGTATTGAGACCCGTGAGTTGTGATATGTCCGAGGTTCGGTACCTCATGGAGTTTGTTTTACTAAAACCTTATGTAAAAGTGGTCATAGTTGCTGAGTTATTACTTGTCCTTGTTGTATTTGTGATTCCGGATTTAGGTTGTGATCCATTCCCCTTTCTGTATCATTTTCATGATATTCCGCTGATACTTGTTGTTTCCTTCCTTATTGGCATTACTATACTGTGAGACTTATTGCATAGTCTTTATGTAGACATAATACTTCTGTGGTTTATGTACTTATATTTGTTCAGTTTTGTAACGACCTGACCGGTCATTTGAGCATTTACGTTCCTTTCAACTATTTGAAGTCTTGAATAACTTCCTACGAGGTATTATGACTTGTGTGAATTGTCGGTTTTGGTTTTAAGGTATTTCGGAGTTAGCTTGGAAGAATGAATTTTCATGTTGGAAGCTTAAGTTGCAATAGTTGACCGGATATTGACTTATATGTAAATGACCTCAAAATTTAATTCTGATGATTCCAATAGCTCCGTATGGTGATTTTGGGCTTAGGAGCGTGTCCGGAATATTATTTGGAGGTCCGTAGTGGAATTAGGCTTGAAATGCCGAAAGTTGAATTTTTGGGAAGTTTGATCAGGGGGTTGATTTTTTGATATCGAGGTCGGAATCCGATTATGAAAATTGTAATAGCTTCATTATATCATTTATGACTTGTGTGCAAAATTTGAGGTCAATCGGACTTGATTCGTTAGGTTTCGGCATCGAATGTAGAAGTTGGGAATTTCATAAGACTAAAGTTTCAAGTGAGTTCGCACAAGACCCAATTTCAAATGAGCATAACTCTCATGATACAAACTTTTATATGGTGTATTACCAATCAAATGAAAGATCTTTGAGTTTAGTTTCTAACGCTTCAAACTGTTTGTCATTTGGACATTCCNCGGATATTGACTTATATGTAAACGACCTTAAAATTTAATTCTGATGATTCCAATAGCTCCGTATGGTGATTTTGGGCTTAGGAGCGTGTCCGGAATATTATTTGGAGGTCCGTAGTGGAATTAGGCTTGAAATGCCGAAAGTTGAATTTTTGGGAAGTTTGATCAGGGGGTTGATTTTTTGATATCGAGGTCGGAATCCGATTATGAAAATTGTAATAGCTTCATTATATCATTTATGACTTGTGTGCAAAATTTGAGGTCAATCGGACTTGATTCGTTAGGTTTCGGCATCGAATGTAGAAGTTGGGAATTTCATAAGACTAAAGTTTCAAGTGAGTTCGCACAAGACCCAATTTCAAATGAGCATAACTCTCATGATACAAAGTTTTATAAGGTGTATTACTATCAAATGAAAGATCTTTGAGTCTAGTTTCTAACGCTTCAAACCGTTCGTCATTTGGATATTCCTACAAGATATTATGATCAAATTACCAAAGGCTGGAAAAATGCGATTCTGCGACCAATTCTGCGATCGCAGAACCATTATGCGATCGCAGGAGTAATTATGCGACCGCAAAATGGTCGCAAACCTGTCCAGTGAAGCCTATTTCTGGGAAACGATTTTGCATTGCATTTTACGACCCGCATACCCATTCTACGGTTCATTATGCGACCGTAGATCTGCTTTCGGTGGGTTAATTTTTCTATTTTCATAACCCGACCCCATTTTGATAAATAGGCTTTGGGGCTTATTTTGGGGCAATTATCTGATGATTTTTGAGAGAAGTGAGAGTGTTCTAGAGAGAGGAAGAAGATGAAGTGTCTTGTTCATCAAATTCTTTTCCAAGCCTTGAAATCCAACTAGAAATTCCTCAAGTTCTTCATCAAAGAGGTAAGGTTCTAACCCCTAATCTTCAATTTCGAGTTTGGGTAATGATGGGTGATTAAGAGTATGATTCTTGGGTAAAAGAGTATTATTTATACGCATCAATAAGGTTTATGGAAAGAGTCTTGAGTTCAAATGGGAAAAGATTGGGTTGAAAATGGTAGAAATCTTCGAAGAATTCAATTAAAGATTTGAGGGTCGAGTTGATGTCGGAATTTGGTAAATTTGTATGGTTGGAGTCGTGGTTGGATGACGTTAATATTTTGTAACTTTTGTCGGGTTCCGAGACGTGGGCCCCACGGGCGATTTTTGAGTGTAATTTCATATTTTGTGGAAAAATTAGTATTTTGATATGGAATAAATTCCTATAATTTGGGGTGACTGAATCAAATTAATTGTGACTAGATTCGAGCCGTTCAAAAGTTGTTACGAGCAGAATGGAATTTCTGGAGCATTGTTTAGCTTGCTCGACATTGAATTAGGCTTGTTCGAGGTAAGTAACTCTTCTAATCTTGGAGTTGAGGGTATGAACCCTGAATATACGTATAATGTGAATTGTTTGGAGGTGACGGGCGTGTGGGCGTGCACCGTAGGAATTGTGACTTGGTCAAATTTCATGGGACTGTATAGTTGAATAATCTGTTGATATCAGTACATTCTCTACGTGTTAGAGAAGATTGAGCTGAGACTCGTATTTAAAAATCATGCTTAGGCATATGTTGTTATTGTTGATACCCATTGGGGTCATTTTTGTGGTTGAATAATATGTTCAAATTGTAATTTTTCACTCAGTCATGTTTATTCATTTCATATCATACCCCAGTCTCTCTTATTTACTATTGATGTATCATATCATTGTTGTTGGGCTGCTTATCATGATTTCTGAGAGCCCGAGAGACTTGAGAGATTAATGACTGAGTGAGGCCGAGGGCCTGATTGTGAGGATGATTATGGGATCGGGCTGAACACCGCAGCATGCCATATTGGCTTTATATACTTTATTATTATGGGATCGGGTTGCACGCCGCAGCACGCCAGATTGGCTTATTATAGCATGTGAGTTGGCCATGCGGATCCAGATATGATATTATAGCACGTGAGTTGTCCGTGTAGCACGTGAGTTGTCCGTGCTTATAGCGCTTGGGTTGTAGGAGCCCCTCATGAGTTTGTACACACTCCCAGTGAACGCAGTCGACTATAAACAGGGATCGGAGTGCACGCCGCAGCAGGTAGTGTATAGCGCTGAGTGATTGAGTATGTTAAGCAAAGTGAGAGAGAATGCGAGACAATGAGATTGACTCTGAGAGTGTGAGTACATGAGTGCAATCTCTGAGATACATTGCATTGACATGCACACATGACATATATGCATAGAGATGTGTTTTCCTCATGGGTATCACATTATTCATGATTTCTCACACATGTTGACAGATGGGCATAGTGATGCATTTGTTTTACACTGGTTATCTGGGAAAGAAAATGAGATATTTTATTTATTATTGAAAGGATTTTGGAAAAATTATTGTTTTCAAACTTATTCATATTTTTGGTAACTTTGGCAAACAATTCGGGTTTTCATTGATGTACGTGAAAGGCAGAACTATTTTCAGAAGTCATGATTTAGCTGAGCATTTATTCTTTAAGTTACTTCTGGTATTACTTGTTTAATATTGTTATGAACTATTGTTGGTTATGGAAGTTGGACTCTAACCTTGGTAGAAGCTCGTCACTACTTTCAACCTAAGGTTATGTTTGTTACTTACTTAGTATATGGGGTCAGTTGTACTAATACTACACTTCTGCACATTGCGTGCAGATATTGGCTATTGTTGTTGCTATGCTCGATAGATGCGGGATTTGAAGATGTACCTGCGCTCCTGCTGTAGCTGCCTCTTGTTCATGGTAGCCTTAGATCTATAAAAGCTTTGTTTATGTATTATTCAAACAGACTATGTATTTATTTTATTTTCGCTTTGTATACTCTATTCTTAGAAGCTCATGATTTGTACTACCAGTTCTTGGAGGATGTAAAAGATTAAGATCTTTATTCACTTAAATTACTTTAATAATTATTATTAGAATTGGATAATTGAAAGTTGGCTTACCTAGCGGGTTGGGTTAGGTGCCATCACGACTAGTTGGATTTTGGGTCGTGACAAGGTAGTATCAGAGCTCTAGGTTCATAGGTTCTACAAGTCATGAGCAAGGGTCTAGTAGAGTCTTGCGGATCGGTATGATGACGTCCATACTTATCTTCGAGAGGCTACATGGCATTTACGATATATACTTACCATCTTTCTTTACTTATCATGCGGAATTGATTTAGCTCGAATTATAACTCTTTGAATTCCTTCCATATATTCGTATGCGCACATGAGCGCTCGGTAACAGTTGTGCATCGCCAGCTTGTGGTTCCTTAGACGAGGTTCGAGGTGAGTATTCTGTGTTTTGGTGATGGGCTAGTCTGGAGGACTTGAGGCCGTGGTTAGACCGTAGCTTAAGCTCGGTAGCTTCTGTTGTAACTTCTATATTTGGAATCATATGTCTGGTAATGTCCCTACGAGTGAAATTTGTGGCTCGATGAGCGGTGAAATAACTTTGTGATGAGTATGATGTAACTGCGGGATATGTTAAGATGATGTGAATGTGGTGAGAAGTGTTTCCTTAAAGTGTAAAGGAAGGTCGTTGGGTGCTTGATTTTCGTTTTGATGTGATGAATAGTCTCGAGTATGAATATTTTGAAGGATCTTTTACATTGTTAAACTTTGGGATAAATTAAATTCTCATGTCTGGTTAATGAGTTTGAAATCAGATAGACTAAGTGATTGCATAGTAATTGTGACTGCGAAAAGATATAACAAGATGCCAATTTGAGGCTAAGCAGGTGGGTTATCTCCTGCAGAGTAAGCTATGTAGGTGTGTTCATTATACTGTTGATTGGAGAGTTTCTTTTCTACCAGCGGGTTATATGTGTTGAGATTTGAATTTGAATCTGGTTGAGAAAATTGATTTGATTGACAAGAGAATAACTGCGAGCTTAGAGGATGATCGAAGTATTTTATGGTTGGTGTTACATGAGCTTGAGAGGAATTTTCATTGAACTGACTGTGGTATTATGGCGGTAATAGAGTATGGATATTGTAAGTTAACGAGTGTTTAAAATTATGGCTTTGAGCCAAGTGGGGGAGTCTACTATAGACAATTCAATTTATGGTTTTGTGTCAAATTCGTTTGTTCTGGTCGGAAGTATACTTGTGGATTAGTTATGACTTGCAAAGGTGGAGTTCGAGAATGACTCGAGTGAGGAAATTTCTGGATACGGTTATGGCACTTTATGAAAATATGAAAATCATGGGGTGAGTGAGTCGTTAATTGTGAATGATGTAGTGCGCACGGAGTATGAATTTGATAGGTGGTATTAAAGTAGAGTTACTTCTTGGGGTGTTGTTGTGCTAATAAGTCATGTGTCTTTTGGCCCACTTGGGCGGTATAATGTGGATTTGAACAAATATGGTGACTCTCGAGAAAGTTCTAATGGATTCGAGATTTAATATGTAACAATTGAGAATTTTTGGCGAATTTATTTATGGCTAAAATCTGAGATTTAAGTTGGATAGTGTCGAGACTTGTGGCATTTTTTGTATATCATTATGGATTTTATATTTTGGTATCAGGAAGGTACATAAAACGGCCTTAGACTCAAATAAGGTATTTTCAGAGTGGGTGTTTCGGTTGTGGTATTTATAGGGGTAATTATGATGTGGTGAGACTCTACAGCTGTTTTGGTGGAAACATTCTTGGGGTTTGGTGACCTACGTGGTTTGGTCGAGTTAGAGGAATTTAGTTCTAATAGCTTGGTTATGTGCAGATGGATTTCAAATTGTTCTTAATGGTTTCTACCATGGTTTGGACCGGATATTTTCTACTGGTGTGGAAAACGTGTTGTGTATTGTGATTTTCTCCTGGAAGGAAGCAAGAGGAAGGTTTCTAACTAACCAGGTATGTAATTTGCTGGTGACTCAGAGTGGATAATGGGATTCTTGTGCTTGTCACATGATGGCATAATAGATGTGGTGTGTTGTGCGGGATTAGGATTTACATGTACAAGGTGACAGTTCCATTTTGAAGAGAAGGTAATGAATGTTGGATAGCATGGTTAGTTTCAAATATTTTGATGAATGTTATAACTGCTCGGTAATTCCTAATAAGGGTGCGCATTTCAGAAGGTGCGTTGTGTTTTGACTTACAGATGTTCATCTGTATTGTAGTACTCACCTGGTTGATAGACTGCTGATATCCAAATTATTGCTATGTGGAACGGAATAATTTTGGAAGTATTCCTAGTTGCAGGATCATGTATGGAAGATGTGTTGGTCATTCGAGTATTGGAGTTGGGATCAGTTATGGTGATTCATGTGTCCTATGAATTTGGAGACTAGGAGTTCTCTGAAGTATATTGTTTCAGGGTTGCGACCTGTTTGAGGTGAGTATTTTATTTAAACTCAGTGGAGGCACTAGTTGTGTTAATTATTTGTGATAGCTACACGCTATGAGTGCACATATATGTGAGGTTGAGCCCATGTGTGAGTATCGGGGCAAGTATTCCTACTCGAAATAATGCTTAGGCTATGATATGCCTAGAGTTGACTGTTAAGTGTAAAGTTATAAAGTTTCTTATGTTCGTACCTTTGTTGAAACACTATCTAGGCTACATTTGAGGTTACAAAGAGGCTAGTTCATCCGAATAAATGGGGTAGTTACTATTTCTACGTTAAATCGCTGATTTGAAATGTGATAGCATAATTTGCACATGCTTACACTATGGCATGTTATTTTTACCAATCCAGGAGCATGAGAATCTTATTTCATTATCATATATACAAGTGTACTTGTTTAATTTCTCGTGTATGATATGTTGGGACTGGAGGCCTGTGACTATGCCGAGCGATTCATATTATTGGCACGTGAGTTGTCCGTGTCGTGTGTGGGAATTTTATTTCTATGATAATTTATCTGATTCATTAATTTTCTTCCTCTACAATTGTGCACATGCGCCTATGGCTTCACGAAATTTGAGGAATCGGTTGTAACATTGCGGTTGTGGTAGTGCTTGTTGAACTTGCAATACGATTCTCTTCCTTGAGACATCTCCCATATTTGGGTACACGGATTGCGCAGTGGTGGCTGGAGTTATATTGATGCAGCATGTCTGTGGGATAGTTGTATTTAATAATATAAGGTCATTAGACCTAGAATAGGTACTATCAGACTTGATTATGGTATATTCAATAGGGTTATGGTTTTGGTTGGGGCGAGAGACCATGGCTAGTTGATCTGATGAGTGGTTATGAGTTTTTGATTGTTTCTTTCATCATTGGCAGTGTATGAAGGTTTTGGAACGAGGTTTGGCTTGATATGAGGCTTTATACTAGTACTTAGTTGGTTTGGAGTAATTACTGTGATCGGGAATGGTGCTGCGAGCATATGAGTTGTGTAGTATGCAATGTGATCATATCTGGGGTTATGCCTATATCTTGATACAGCTTGTTCAGGTTTATACAGTGTGTAAATGGGAGATTCGGGTCTTGAAAAGAATTTTGGATATTAGAAAATTGGCTCCAAGTTTTTTGGGCTAATGTTAAATTAATGATTTTCAGTTATGTTGTGTGGTCAGGCCTATATAGAATAGGGTGACATGCGATCACCCCTGGATATTTGCGTGGTAAGGTGGAATAGAGATTTGATAGTTAAGAACAACTCTTGGCACGTTCGAGGACGAACGTATATTTAAGTAGGGGAGATTGTAATGACTCGACCGGTCGTTTTGAGCATTTACATTCCTTTCAACTATTTGAAGTCTTGAATATCTTCCTACGAGATATTATGACTTGTGTGAATTGTCGGTTTTGGTTTTAAGGTATTTCGGAGTTAGCTTGGAAGAATGAATTTTTATGTTGGAAGCTTAAGTTGAAGTAGTTGACCGAATATTGACTTATGTGTAAACGACCTCAAAATTTAATTCTAATGATTCCAATAGCTCCGTATGGTGATTTGGGGCTTAGGAGCGTGTCCGGAATATTATTTGGAGGTCCGTAGTGGAATTAGGCTTGAAATGCCGAAAGTTGAATTTTTGAGAAGTTTGACCAGGGGGTTGACTTTTTGATATCGAGGTCAGAATCCGATTATGAAAATTGTAATAGCTTCATTATATCATTTATGACTTGTGTGCAAAATTTGAGGTCAATCGGACTTGATTCGATAGGTTTCGGCATCGAATGTAGAAGTTGGAAATTTCATAAGACTAAAGTTTCAAGTGAGTTCGCACAAGACCCAATTTCAAATGAGCATAACTCTCATGATACAAACTTTTATATGGTGTATTACCAATCAAATGAAAGATCTTTGAGTTTAGTTTCTAACGCTTCAAACTGTTTGTCATTTGGACATTCCTACAAGAAGTTATGATCAAATTACCAAATGCTGAAAAAATACGATTCTGCGATCGCAGAACTATTATGCGATCGCAGGAGTAGTTATGCGACCGCAAAATGGTCGCAAACCTGTCCAGTGAAGCCCATTTCTGGGCATCGATTTTGCGGTGCATTTTGCGACCCGCATACCCATTCTGCAGTCCATTATGCGACCGCTGACCTACTTTCGGAGGGTTAATTTTTTTATTTTCATAACCCGACCCCATTTTGATAAATAGGCTTTGGGGCTTATTTTGGGGCAATTATCTGATGATTTTTGGAAGAAGTGAGAGTGTTCTAGAGAGAGAAAGAAGAGTAAGTGTCTTGTTCATCAAATTCTTGTCCAAGCCTAGAAATCCAACGAGAAATCCCTCAAGTTCTTCATCAAAGAGGTAAGGTTCTAACCCCTAATCTTCAATTTCGAGTTTGGCTAATGATGGGTGATTAAGAGTATGATTCTTGGGTGTAAGAGTATTATTTATACGTATCAATAAGGTTTAT
>AWOL01S0006083.1:22324-43474 GCA_000715115.1 Nicotiana otophora
ACTATAAATAGGGATCGGGTTGCACGCCGCAGCAGGTATTGTATAGCACTGAGTGACGAGTGTGCTGAGTACAGTGAGAGAGAATGCGAGACAATGAGATTGATTACTCTGAGAGTGTGAGTACATGAGTGCAATCTCTGAGATACATTGCATTGACATGCACACATGACATATATGCATAGAGATGTGTTTTCCTCATGCTGTACGGTATCACATTATTCATGATTTCTCACACATGTTGACAGATGGGCATAGTGATGCATTTGTTTTACACTGGTTATCTAGGAAAGAAAATGAGATATTTTATTTATTATTGAAAGGATTTTGGAAAAAATACTGTTTTCAAACTTATTCATATTTTTGGTAACTTCGGTAAACAATTCGGGTTTTCATTGATGTACTTGAAAGGCAGAACTATTTTCAGAAGTCATGATTTAGCTGAGCATTTATTCTTTGAGTTACTTCTGGTTATACTTGTTTAATATTATTATGAACTATTGTTGGTTATGGAAGTTGGACTTTAACCTTGGTAGAAGCTCGTCACTACTTTCAACCTAAGGCTAGGTTTGTTACTTACTCAGTACATGGGGACGGTTATACTGATACTACACTTCTATATATTGCGTGCAGATATTGGCTGTTGTTGTTGCTATGCTCGATGGTTGCGGGATTTAATGATGTACCTGCGCTCCTGCTGTAGCTGACTCTTGTTCATGGTAGCCTTATATCTATAAAAGCTCTGTTTATGTATTATTCAAACAGACTATGTATTTATTTCATTTTCGCTTTATATGCTCTATTCTTAGAAGCTCATGATTTGTACTACTAGTTCTTGGGGGATGTATAAGATTAAGATCTTTATTCACTTAAATTGCTTTAATAATTGTTATTAGAATTGGATAATTGAAAGTTGGCTTACCTATCGGGTTGGGTTAGGTGCCATCACGACNCTTTATTCACTTAAATTGCTTTAATAATTGTTATTGAAATTGGATAATTGAAAGTTGGCTTACCTAGCGGGTTGGATTAGGTGCCATCACGACTAGTTGAATTTTGGGTCGTGACAAGTTTATTAGACCAGTGGGTGTCTTGACTGTTCCTCGTCACTACTCCACCGAGATTAGTCTTGATACTTACTGGACACCGTTGTGGTGTGCTCATGCTACTCTTCTGCATATTTTTTGTGCAAATTCAGGTACTTGTTCGTTAGCTAGCTGTGTGGACTGTTGCTGTGGAGAATCAAGATAAACCTGCTGCTGCGTTTGCATGCTTCGGAGTCACCTTTTAATTTTTGTTTTTCACTGTTTATTCTTATTTCTGGACAGTTGTATTTAGAAGTTTTCTAGCAAACACTTTGTGGAGCTTATGACTTGTACTACCGGTTTTGGGAATTGTAAGAGATTTCTATTTAACTTATTTGATGTTATTTAAATATTGTTGTTTCAACTAATGTTAGGCTTACCTAGTCCCTAAGATTAGGTGCCATCACGATACCAAACGGAGGAAAAATTGGGTCGTGACAGTTATTGTTCACACACAATCTTCAAAAGAATGGTGATATCAATGTGCAACAGATTCGATCAAGTGATAATATGGCTGATTTGTTCACCAAATCTCTACCGACGTCAACTTTCAAAAGCTAGTGTACAAGATTGGAATGCGAATGCTCAAAGATATGAATTGATCCTCTCATCAGAGGGAGTTAATATGCATTGTACTCTTTTTTCCTTACAATATTTTGTCCCACTGGGTTTTCCTTGCAAGGTTTTTGACGAGGCAACTAAAAGACGTATTTCTAACATGTGTACTCTTTTCTTTCACTAGAATGTTTTTCACTGGATTTCATTTTAGTTAAAAAATTTAACGAGGCACATTATCTGTTGAATAGACATTCAAGTGGGAGTGTTATAAATAAAATTATATTCTAGATGAATATCTATCTTTTAGAGAGTTTGTTACTTTGTGGCTAAGTCGTTTTTACCCTATAAATATAGGGGTCTTATCCCATTGTAATTCATCATAAATAATAAAATTATCTCTCTATTTTTTCCTGCAATACTCTTCTTCTTCTTTTATATTATTTTATAACATTCCCATAATTTTTTTGTGTGGAAATACAATATGAAAAACTTAGTTTCATTATGTCCTTGTTGTGTATTTTGATTTTGTTGTTGTATCAGATTTGTCCAAATTCAATAAGGTGACATGGTTCTTTTGTTCTTCGTTCGCCAATTTACTATGCCACCCCCTGTTAATTTCTCGACGAGAATCCTGACATTAGTTCGAGATCAAAGATCCTTTTTTAATGAAGACGCCTGCCCAAAAATTTCGTCAAAGCTCGTAAAAGGCTCTTGGTCCTGTATTTAGCATTTTTACACCTTATAGTTATATGCAAGCGAAACCTGTTAAGTTTAGCGAAAATATTATTTTTACCGTTAATTGTATGGTTTAAGACTAAAAGAGCCTATCTTTTTAATTGCAAGGGATATGTTTATTAAGGGTAATATATGAAAGACCAAAACAGTCCAACCCCTATATATTACAACTTGTTTGGATGGTTGTTATCTGTTGAATTGTATCGTATTGTTACTTCAAATACAATATTTTTTTTTTATTGCTACTTAAATTTTATTGTATTGTATCGCTAAATTCGTCGTTACGTAACGACAGAAGTGTCACTTTATGGAACGACCGATTTGGTATGGTCGCGTCGTTTTCTTATTTTTTTCCTCATCTTGCCTTTTTATTATTAAATAATCATATTTTTTCTTTTACCCTACCTTTTTATATAATAATATTACCTCGCACCTTACTTTTTATTTATAATATTACAAATTTATTTTTCATATTGTTGGTACATGACATAATGAAACGACGACAGACAATACAATTTATCAAAATATTATATATATCAAAACGATACAATATAATGTAATATTATAATATACAATATGAAACGATACATAATAACCATCCAAATAAACAAGTTGTCAAGGACCATGTTGATTATGTGAAGATTGAGAGTCGAATACCAAAAAATTGGGGAAGGACGTCAACGTTATTTTGAAACCGACTCCTCAACTAATATGCCTTAGTAGGCGTTTGGACATAAGAATTGTAAAATTCTGAAAAATGGTGAAAAAAAATTCAAGTGAAAATGGTATTTGAAATATAGAGTTGTGTTTGGACATAAAATTTCAATTTGGGTTATTTTTGAAGTTTTTGTGAGTGATTTGAGTGAAAATTTTGAAAAACAGCTTTTTGCAGTTTTTTAAATTTTCGAAAATTTCCAAAATGCATCTTCAAGTGAAAATTGAAAATTTTAAGAACAAACGCTGATTTCGAAAAAAAAGTAAATTTTTTTTGAAAAAATCTTCCATCAAATTTTATGTCCAAATGGGTACTTAGAGTTGTGTTTGAACATAAATTTCAGTTTAGTTTATTTTTGAAGTTTTGTGAGTGATTTGAATGAAAATTTTGAAAAATGGTTTTTTGAAGTTTTTTAAATTTTCAAAAATTTTCAAAATGCATCTTCAAGTGAAAATTAAAAATTTTATGAACAAACGCTGATTTCGAAAAAAATAATTTTTTTTTTGAAAAAAACTTTCATCAAATTTTATGTCCAAACGAGCTCTTAGATTTGTTCAAAATTCCATATTTTTTCCTATTCAGATTTCAAATTACTTTTAGAATTTAACAACAAAAAGAGACCCTTTTTTCCAAGCAACTAAACTTTTGTATTTATATCAGGCAACTGTTCGGCTTCCGTACGACATGCATGGTAGTATTTCATTGGGGAAAGGAAAAAGTGAAACTCCCAGAGAGTAGAAGAGGAAGGATTTTCCGACGTATTACTCAAGATTAATCTTTTCAAGTTAAGGTAGCCATTTTGTTTTCGTCTATTTTATTGTTCCCTTATGCTGGATTAGGTGGTGGCCACTTTTTGTTTGATTGGATTAACTAGGGTTTCTAGTTTTTCATCAAATTGGATTCTATACTTTGTTCTTTATAGATCTCTTCTATGAAGTGGGAACCCTAGATTACTAGAGTTGTTTATTATTTAAATCTTTATATCTTTGGTTCTTGCTTGTCGTTCTTTGGGTAAGATTGATTTCATTTGTTAATTGTTTTCATATACATTCAGTTTGGGTCTAAGATTGTTTAATTCCTTTGAAAGTTTCTATGCTACTATCTTTCAAATAGAGATTTTTTTATATTTTCATTATTCCCTCTGAGTTGGGATCTATTTCATTAGAGGAAGGGATGGTGATTAACTGATAGAACGTCTTCTCTTTTTTCAAATCACATCTTTCAAGTGAGAAGAGAAGGCTCCCACAGAGCGGTGGGGAAGCAAGGGTGTAGCAGAAAGAAGAAGAAGTATGAAAGCAACAAATCTTACAAGCAAGAAGATATTAGAATTTAAAGAAGAAAAGAGTTATGGTAAAGAACTCAAGCTTGAAAGTAATTCTAAAGTTCAATCTTGAACAATGAGGTTTCCAACCTCACAAAATTGTTATAATTATGGAAGATCTTCAACATGTGTTTCTATTTTTAAGGAGATTGAGAAGTCGATTGTGAGAGGAAGAAGGATCTGCACATGGTGTTTTGTTGACCTAGGAAAAATATATGATGGAGTACCAAAAACCGTCCTTTGGTGGGTGTTGGAGAAGAAAGGAATTCATATTTAATATATAACTCCATAAAGGAACGTCACTAGTGTGCAAACAGTGGTATGAGATATAAAGGAGTTTCCCATAATCGAGTTTAAACTTGGGCTAGGCATTGAGCCACTTCTTTATCCCCGTTATGGATGAGCTAACATGATTAGGTTCTATGATGTATGATATTTGTTGATGATGTTGTGCTAATTAATGAAAATATTGAAGGTGCCAATCAAACGCTTGAATTATGGAGAAACACTCTAGAGAATAAATTATTTTATATTAAAAAACGAAAATTAACAAAAAAACACCGTCCATTCAAATTGGAGGGTAGTTTCAAGTTGGAGTTTTTAAATTATTTTAAAATAAAAAACTAAAATTACAAAAAATAATGCCAATTCAAAATTTCTTTGTTTTTCTTAATAATTTTTGTTTTTATTTTTAAAACTACAAAGTTTATTTATTCAGAAAATATTATTGAGAATAATAGAATAAAATATAAAATATAAAAGTATATATCTTCTATTATATTATTAAAAGAAAGTAGCATACACAAATTTAAATAAAGTAATATGATAATAAAAGTTTCTATTAACAATGAAATAATACTAAATATGGATAATATAATATAAAAAAAAAATACAAAACAAAAAAGATATTCGATGACTATATAAGTCTCTTTAATTTAATAAAGATTTTATTCATTAAAATTCATATAATATTATTGAGAACAATCTTCTATATATCTATATATTATTAAAAGGAGAGGAAAAAACCATCTCCTTAAACCAAGTGGTAGCCTAGAAAAAAGTAACATAGCATAAGTAGTTAATAATTAGTTATTTAGTTAATAATTAGTTATTGGCTATTGTTTTTGAATTTAAATATTTATAAAATAATAAAAGAAAATATTTTATAATAAAAAAACAAAAATTAACAAAAAACACCGTCCATTCAAATTGGAGGGTAGTTTCAAGTTGGAGTTTTAAAATTATTTTAAAATAAAAAACTAAAATTACAAAAAATAATGCTAATTCAAAATTTCTTTGTTTTTCTTAATAATCTTTGTTTTTGTTTTTAAAACTACAAAGTTTATTTATTCAGAAAATATTATTGAGAATAATAGAATAAAATAAAAAATATAAAAGTATATATCTTCTATTATATTATTAAAAGAAAGTAGCATACACAAATTTAAATAAAGTAATATGCTAATAAAAGTTTCTATTAACAATGAAATAATGCTAAATATGGGTAATATAATAAAGAAAAATATAAAACAAAAAAGTTATTTGATGACTGTATAAGTCTCTTTAATTTAATAGAGATTTTATTCATTAAAATTCAGATAATATTATTGTGAACAATCTTCTGTATATCTATATATTATTAAAAGGAGAGGAAAAAGCCATCTCCTTAAGCCAAGTAGTAGCCTAGAAAAAAGTCACATGGCATAATCTATATATTATTAAAAGGAGAGGAAAAAGCCATCTCCTTAAGCCAAGTAGTAGCCTAGAAAAAAGCCACATGGCATAATCAGTTAATAATTAGTTGTTTAGTTAATAATTAGTTATTGGTTATTGTTTTTGAATTTAAATATTTATAAAATAATAAAATAAAATATTCTATAATAAAAAAACGAAAATTAACAAAAACTATTGTCCATTCAAATTGGATGGTAGTTTCAAGTTGGAGTTTTTAAATTATTTTAAAATAAAAAAACTAAAATTACAAAAGATAATGCTAATTCAAAATTTCCTTATTTTTCTTTTTAAAACTACAAAGTTTATTTATTCAGAAAATATTATTGAGAATAATAGAATAAAATATAAAATATAAAAATATATATCTTCTATTATATTATTAAAAGAAAGTAGCATACAAAAATATAAATAAAGTAATATGCTAATAAAAGTTTCTATTAACAATGAAATAATGCTAAATATGGGTAATATAATAAAGAAAAATATAAAACAAAAAAGTTATTTGATGACTGTATAAGTCTCTTTAATTTAATAGAGATTTTATTCATTAAAATTCAGATAATATTATTGTGAACAATCTTCTGTATATCTATATATTATTAAAAGGAGAGGAAAAAGCCATCTCCTTAAGCCAAGTAGTAGCCTAGAAAAAAGTCACATGGCATAATCTATATATTATTAAAAGGAGAGGAAAAAGCCATCTCCTTAAGCCAAGTAGTAGCCTAGAAAAAAGCCACATGGCATAAGTAGTTAATAATTAGTTGTTTAGTTAATAATTAGTTATTGGTTATTGTTTTTGAATTTAAATATTTATAAAATAATAAAATAAAATATTCTATAATAAAAAAACGAAAATTAACAAAAACTATTGTCCATTCAAATTGGATGGTAGTTTCAAGTTGGAGTTTTTAAATTATTTTAAAATAAAAAAACTAAAATTACAAAAGATAATGCTAATTCAAAATTTCCTTATTTTTCTTTTTAAAACTACAAAGTTTATTTATTCAGAAAATATTATTGAGAATAATAGAATAAAATATAAAATATAAAAATATATATCTTCTATTATATTATTAAAAGAAAGTAGCATACAAAAATATAAATAAAGTAATATGCTAATAAAAGTTTCTATTAACAATGAAATAATGCTAAATATGGGTAATATAATAAAGAAAAATATAAAACAAAAAAGTTATTTGATGACTGTATAAGTCTCTTTAATTTAATAGAGATTTTATTCATTAAAATTCAGATAATATTATTGTGAACAATCTTCTGTATATCTATATATTATTAAAAGGAGAGGAAAAAGCCATCTCCTTAAGCCAAGTAGTAGCCTAGAAAAAAGTCACATGGCATAATCTATATATTATTAAAAGGAGAGGAAAAAGCCATCTCCTTAAGCCAAGTAGTAGCCTAGAAAAAAGCCACATGGCATAAGTAGTTAATAATTAGTTGTTTAGTTAATAATTAGTTATTGGTTATTGTTTTTGAATTTAAATATTTATAAAATAATAAAATAAAATATTCTATAATAAAAAAACGAAAATTAACAAAAACTATTGTCCATTCAAATTGGATGGTAGTTTCAAGTTGGAGTTTTTAAATTATTTTAAAATAAAAAAACTAAAATTACAAAAGATAATGCTAATTCAAAATTTCCTTATTTTTCTTTTTAAAACTACAAAGTTTATTTATTCAGAAAATATTATTGAGAATAATAGAATAAAATATAAAATATAAAAATATATATCTTCTATTATATTATTAAAAGAAAGTAGCATACAAAAATATAAATAAAGTAATATGCTAATAAAAGTTTCTATTAACAATGAAATAATACTAAATATGGATAATATAATTAAAAAAATATAAAACAAAAAAGTTATTCGATCACTATATAGGTCACTTTAATTTAATAGATATTTTATTCATTAAAATTCACATAATATTATTGACAACAATAGGATAAAATTTAAAATAAAAAATATTTAAAGAGTACTAAAATATATATCTTCTATTATATTACAAAAAGAAAGTATAGTAGACAAAAATATTAAACAAAGTAATATGCTAATAAAAATTTCTATTACCAATGTAAAAATACTAAATATTGGATAAGTATAATAAAGAAAAATATAGAATAAAAAAGTTATTCAATGACTATACACGTCTCTTTAATTTAATAGATATTTTATTCATTAAAATTCACATAATATTATTGACAACAATAGGATAAAATTTAAAATAAAAAATATTTAAAGAGTACTAAAATATATATCTTCTATTATATTACAAAAAGAAAGTATAGTAGACAAAAATATTAAACAAAGTAATATGCTAATAAAAATTTCTATTACCAATGTAAAAATACTAAATATTGGATAAGTATAATAAAGAAAAATATAGAATAAAAAAGTTATTCAATGACTATACACGTCTCTTTAATTTAATAGATATTTTATTCATTAAAATTCACATAATATTATTGACAACAATAGGATAAAATTTAAAATAAAAAATATTTAAAGAGTACTAAAATATATATCTTCTATTATATTACAAAAAGAAAGTATAGTAGACAAAAATATTAAACAAAGTAATATGCTAATAAAAATTTCTATTACCAATGTAAAAATACTAAATATTGGATAAGTATAATAAAGAAAAATATAGAATAAAAAAGTTATTCAATGACTATACACGTCTCTTTAATTTAATAGAGCTTTTATTCATTAAAATTCAAACAATATTATTGAAAACATTAGAATAAAATTAAAATAAAAACAGTATTTCAAGAGTAATAAAATATATATCTTCTATTATATTACAAAAAAAAAGTAGTAGACAAAAATATTAAACAAAGTAATATGCTAATAAAAATTTCTATTAACAATACAATTATATTAAATCTTGGATAATATAATAAAGAAAAATACATAACAACAAATAACTAATTGACTATATAAGTTTCTTTAATTTAATAGAGATTTTATTCATTAAAATTCAGATAATATTACTGACAACAACAGAATAAAATTTAAAATAAAAAATATTTCAATATTAATAAAATATATATCTTCTCTTATATTACAAAAAGAAAGCGTGCAGATAAAAATAATTTTATTAATGAGTATATCATATTGACAAATAAGATAAAATTAAAATTTATTAAAGCAATATTGTCACGACCCAAAATCCCAACCTGTCGTGATGGCGCCTATCTCGATACTAGGCAAGCCGATAATCTCGATAAACTACTATTTCTCTTAAGTTTCAAAATACAATAATTTAATACAATACAAAATTCCACAAATACTGACACAAACACTCCCCAAAACCTGATGTCACTGAGTGCATGCGTATCTAATATGAATACAAGTCTGGAAAATACGGTCTATAATAATCTGAGACCAAATACAGTAAGCAAGGAGATAGAGAAGGAGAGACAAGGTCTGCGGAATACGGCAGCTACCTCAAAACCAACTGCGCGAAATGATCAACACCCGCCATGTCCGGGAACACCTGAATCTGCACACCAAGTGCAGGGTGTAGTATACAACAAACTCAACAAGTAACAATAATAAATAAGGAATTGAAGATAGTGACGAGCTATACAGTTATAATTCATTTTCAGTAATTCCAACAGTGAATAGACATACTTTCAACTCCGGCAGCTTAAGTCAAATCAATTTTATACAGTTCAAGTTCATGTAATCCAGATATAAAATCTTTCAGAGATTTCACAACAATGACAGATAGCAACCAAGTGCAACAACAAATGCAAAACAAGTACAGCCTCTCAGGCAACAGTCACTCAACTCATCACAACAGCTCAACCACTCGGATCTCAGCCCTCAGCACTCACACTCAATGGGTACCCGCACTTACTGGGAGTGTGTACCGACTCCGGAGGGGCTCTTATAGCCCAAGCGCCATAATCTGCACGGACAAATCACGTGCTGCACGGACAACTCACGTGCTATAATATCCTCTGCACGGATAACTCACGTGCCATAATATCCTTATCTCACTGACAGGCCCTCGGCCTTACTCAGTCTTCAACCTCTCTAGTCTCTCGGCTCTCAGAAATCATAAAGATCAGCGCAAACAAAAATAACATAGTGTATCAACAAATATCCAGAAAGACTGAGGTATAATACGCAAGAAAAATCATGACTAAGTACAAGACAACAATTAGCAAATAATTCAACAAGTACGCGACCTCTGCGGGTCCCAACAGTATTATAACATAGCCTAAGCATGATTTCTAACATGATTTACAGTCAAATTTCTTCAACACATAGAGAGCATATAGCTAACAATAAATTATTCAACTATACAGTTTCCACGGGACGGACTAAGTCACAATCCACTCGGTGCACGCCCACACGCCCATCACCTCCAAAATAGTCATATGACACAAAAATTTGGGGTTTCATACCCTCAAGACCAGATTTATAACTATTATTTACCTCAAGCCGTAACATTCTTATTCTGCAATGTCCTTTCCTCGTGAATTGACCTCCAAACGCCTCGAATCTAGCCATAAATAATTCGTTTCAGTCAATAAAATTTATTGAAATTAATTCCATAAGAAATTGCTAATTTTCCATAAAAATCCGAATTTTAGCTCAAAATATCACCCGTGGGGCCCACATATCGGAACTCGACAAAAGTTACAAAATCTGAAAGCCCATTCAACCATGAGTCTACCCATACCAATTTTACCAAAATCCGACCTCAACTCGACCCTCAAATCTACAAATCTTATTTCTAAATTTCTTAGTTCAAATCTCCGATTTACACCTCAAAAACATGTAATCTAATCGGATTATTCGATGATAATTCAATATTATGGAGCAGAAATGATCACAAGGGACTTACCTTAAGTTTTCCTTGAAAATCTATCAAAAATCGCTTCTCCTCAAGCACCAAATTGTCAAAAATGGCGAATGGTACGAAGTCCCTGTTTTTATAATTCTGCCCAGACAGCATCGATTTTGCCTCGATCTTTGCCTTCGATCGAGGTCCTCGATTCCGAGAGATGGAATTTGCAGCAGAAGGAAATTGCAGCAGCTATTTTAGTCCGCTTTTTGATCCATTAGCCATCCGAAACTCACCCGAGACCCTCGGGACCTCAACCAAATATACCAACAAGTCCTAAAATATCATATGAACTTAGTCGAGTCTTCAAATTACATCCAACAACACTAAAAATACGAATCACACATAGATTCAAGCCTAATGAACTTTGAAACTTTCCATTTTTACAAACAACGCCGAAACATATCAAATCACGTCTAATTGATCTCAATTTTTGCACACAAGTCATAAATGACATAACAAACCTATTAAAATTTTCAGAATCGGATTTTGACCCCGATATCAAAAAGTCAACCCCCCGGTAAAACTTTCCAAAAATTCAACTTTCGGCATTTCAAGTCTAATTCCTCTACGGACCTCCAAAAATTCTTCCAGACACGCTCCTAAGTCCAAAATCACCATACGGAGCTATTGGAATTATCAGAATTCGAATCCGAGGTTGTTTACACATAAGTCCATATCCGGAAAACTTTTATATCTTAAAATTTTCAATTATGAGACTAAGTGTCTCATTTCACAATGAATTCCTTCCGGACCCGAACCAACTAACCCGATAAGTCATAAACTAATTGTAAGGCATAAATTGAGCAGTAAATGGGGGGAACAGGGTTATAATATTCAAAACAACTGGCCGGGTCGTTACATTCTCCCCCTCTTAAACAAACGTTCGTCCTCGAACGGGTTTAGAATAATACCTGGAGTCTCAAATAAGTGTGGATATTTGCTCCGCATCTCCTGCTCAATCTGCCAAGTAGCTTCTCCGGCTGGTTGGCCTTTCCACTGCACCCTCACTGATGCTATGCTCTTTGACCTCAACATTCGAACCTAACGGTCTAAAATAGCCACCGGCTCCACATCGTAAGTCAAATTACTGCCTAGTTATATTGTACTAAAATCCAGAATATGAGACGGATACCAGACATACTTTCGGAACATGGATACATGAAACACTGGATGAACACTTGATAGACTAGGTGGCAAAGCAAGTTCATAAGCCACCTCTCCAATTTTCTTAAGTATCTCAAAAGGCCCAATATACCGAGGGCTAAACTTGCCTTTCTTCCCGAACCTCAACACACCCTTCATGGATGAAATCTTGAGCAGAACCTTCGCCCCAACCATGTGAACAACATTACGAACCTTCCTATCGGCATAACTCTTCTGTCTAGACTGTGTCGTGCGAAGCCGTTCCTGAATTACTTTGACCTTCTCTAAAGCATCCTGAACCAAGTCAGTACCCAATAGTCTAACCTCGCCAGGCTCAAACTAACCCACCGGAGACCGACACCGTCTCCCATATAAAGCTTCATACAGAGCCATCTGAATGCTTGACTGGTAGCTATTATTGTAAGCAAACTCCGCGAGTGACAGAAATTGATCCCAAAACCCCCCAAAATCAATGACACAAGCGCGTAGCATATCCTCCAATATTTGAATAGTGCGCTCGGACTGTCCGTCCGTCTGAGGGTGAAATGTTGTACTCAACTGAACCTGTGTGCCCAATTCTCGCTGCACTGCCCTCCAAAACTGTGAGATAAACTGCGTACCCCGATATGAAATAATGGACATCGGCACACCATGTAGGCGAACAATCTCGCAAATATAAATCCTAGCCAGCTGCTCCGAAGTATAATTAGTACCAACTGGAATAAAATTTGCGGACTTGGTTAGCCGATCTACAATCACCCAAAGAGCATCAAACTTTCTCAAGGTCCGTGGGAGCCCAACTACGAAGTCCATGGTAATACGCTTCCACTTTCACTCTGGAATTTCAAGTTTCTGTAGCAATCCGCCCGGTCTCTGATGCTCGTATTTTACCTGTTGATAATTTAAACACCGAGATACAAACCCAACTATATCTTTCTTCATCCGCCTCCACCAATAGTGTTGCCTCAAATCCGCCTCCACCAATAGTGTTGCCTCAAATCCTGATACATCTTTGCGGCGCCTGGATGAATAGAGTACCGCGAACTGTGAGCTTCCTGGAGAATCAGCTCACGCAAACCATCTATATTAGGCCCACATAGCTTGCCCTGCATCCGTAATACACTGTCATCTCCAAGAGCGACTTCCTTGGCATCACCATGCTGAACTTGTCCTTAAGGACAAGCAGATGTGGATCATCATACTGACGCTCTCTGATGCTACTACACAGGCCAAAACTCGATTCGGCTCGGAAATATCCAATCTAACAAACTGATTAGCCAAGACCTGAACATCCAAGGCTAAAGGCCTCTCTGCTACCAGTGTCACGACCCCAAATTCCCTCCGTAAGAGGTCATGATGGCACCTAGTCTCTAAAACTAGGTAAGCCTATCAATGCAGAATAATCATAAATATCTAAAATAAATAAACTATAATTTCCAAAACCCTGTAGAAATAAGTCACAAGGTTCTAAGAATTTTATCCTCAATGTCTCTCTCTCTATATATATATATCAAGGTCTAAAGAAAATAAGGAAGCAACATAATAATGATAGAAGGAGACTCCGGAGTCTGCAGACGCTGGCAGATATACCTCGAAGTCTCCGTGTACAGGTAACTCACTGATGTCGGGGCTGGTAAGGAGTACCTGGATCTGCACAAAAAGATGTGCAGAAGCGTAATATGAGTACACCACAACGGTACCCAGTAAGTGCCAAGCCTAACCTCGGTAGAGTAGTGACGGGGTCAGGTCAGGCCCTACTCGAAAATAATAATTTCATGGTAAAATGTTTAACAATATAATAAAATAAAATGACAATGGAAATGAATCAAGTATCATGTCACCATTTAATTACACAAAATAATGGCAAATAATATCTCGTGAAATCAAAACAGAATTGCTTTCAACTTTAAGAAAATCACAACAAATAATCAAAGGCAACTACGACCATAAATCAATATCATCAAGGGCACTCCCGAGGTACCGCCTCGCAGTCCCAAATCATAAATAAATTCACAATATCTCATTTCTTTATCTCACCGTGGGAGCCTTCATAATTTATTTTTAAAGAAAATATTTTTTCCGAAATAACATCCTGCGTTTTAACCATCCTTATCACACCGCATGACTTCTAGTAGTTCCCCCTACTAGCCACGCGTATCAAGCCACCCTTATCTCACCGCATGCATTTCAATACTCAGACCTTATACCACCGCATGCGTATCAATATCANTTCACAATATCTCATTTCTTTATCTCACCGTGGGAGCCTTCATAATTTATTTTTAAAGAAAATATTTTTTCCGAAATAACATCCTGCGTTTTAACCATCCTTATCACACCGCATGACTTCTAGTAGTTCCCCCTACTAGCCACGCGTATCAAGCCACCCTTATCTCACCGCATGCATTTCAATACCCAGACCTTATATCAATGCATGCGTATCAACATCACAATATATCATAATTTGCATCTCAAGTGCTCAAATAATTTAACTTGCCAAAATACTTCAACAACAATATTTTTTCACAATAAAGAGCTCACGACTCATTCCAACATAAATCAATAATAATATTTTTTTTACAATAAAGAGCTCACGGCTCCATCACAATGAGTACAAAAATCTTACAAAAATACTCAAGAATAAATAATTCAACAAAATAATATTTTAAAATCTTTAATACGTTACTTCAATACCAAATTTAAAAATGTCAAACACTTCATATTAATAATATTTAAATTAAAGAAAATCAACTTCAAATAATACACAGAATAAAAGAAATCAAGTTTCAACTAAATAGGTAAAACAATTAGCAGGAAAAGGTCAAGCAAATTTAAAGTATATAAATCAAATCAATGATGGAGAATCTAACAAGATTTAATAATTTAATTAATATGCAACAGTGATAGCTCAAAAATGTCCGTGGGGACCACGTCTCGGAATCCGGCAAAACTCATAAAATCCGACAACCCATTCAATTACGAGTCCAACCATACCAATTTTACTCAAATCCGACTCCGAATCGATACCGAAATCTCAAAAATTCGTTTCTATGAGATTTCAAGAATTTCCCAAATTTCAATCTCAAAACACTAATTAAATGGTGAAAACAAGGATATGTTTGTGTATATAGACCAAATACGAGTTAGAATCACTTACCCAAATGTTTTTCGTTGAAAATCTGTCAAAAATCGCTTCTGCTCAAGCTCAAGTTCGTCAAAAATGGCAAATGGGACGAAATCCTCAGTTTTATAAACTTACAGACCTGCCCAGGTTGGACCTCGATCATGGACCTCGGTCATGGCCTTCGATCATGGCTTCGATCATGGCCCTCGACCCTGAGGCTCGATCACAGCCACCGAACCTGGCTATCGATCATGGCTTCGATCTTTATGTCCTTCGATCACTGGCCTTAGGGTTGTGCATGGATCGGATCAGATCAGATTTAGCATATTTCGGATCGAATTTTCGGATTTTGGATTCTAGAAAATGCAATCCGAATTCGATCCGAATTAATATCGGATTGGATTAGATTTAAAGTTTGGATCGGATTTTCGGATTGCGAATCGGATTATTATGCCTCAAAGTTGCAAACTCATATAAGAAAAATTCATGTTTATACAATTATGAGAGTACTATGGTGCCAATAGAGCTAAATCCATAAATTATAAAGGTAATAACTTGGAGAAAAATGTAAAGGAAGTACTAATTCTCCGAATTAAAGTTTAGAATTTATACATGCCCTAATATTTTCGGATTGCGGATCGGATCGGATCGGATCGTATTAAAATTATACCAATCCGAATCCGATCCAAAATTCAAAATTGAACGGATCGGTTTGGATTTCAGATATCTGATCCAAATGAACAGCCCTAACTGGCCTCAGTCATAGCCCTCGATCCTGGGCCTTCGATCAGTGGCTTTCGATCACTGGCCTTCGAACTTGCCTTCGATCATGGCCCTCGAGCCTTGCCTTCGATCATGACTCTCGATTTATGGGCTTGATTTTTGGGCTCGATTTCTAAATATAATCCTTCACATTTAGTCCGTGTACACACTCGTCACCCCGTGTACACGACTTTTATCACATTACAGTTAATACCAATCCTAGGGAAAATTTTCCTTACACAAGGTTAGACAAGTCACTTACCTCGACTTACTCCAATTTAACCAAGTAGTATGCTTTTTCCTCGATTTTTCGACTCCGATCGACTCGTATCTAGTCATAATTAATTCGATACAGTTAACAAAAATTAAAGGAATTAATTTCATAAGAAAATACTATATTTTTTAATAAAATCCGAAATTTTTGGGCTCGACTTCTGGGCTCGATTGCTCAACAAAAGAAAAATTGCAGCAACTTTTTGCACTAGCTGTTTAAGTCCCATTTTTGATTTGTTAACCATCCGAAACTCACCCGAGGCCCTCGGGACCTCAACCAAATACACCAACAAGTCCTAAAAAATCATACGAACTTATTCGAAACCTCAAATAACATCAAACAACGCTAAAATCACAAATCACTCCCCAATTCAAGTTTAATGAAACTTAAGAATTTTCAACTTCTACATTCGATATCGAAACCTATCAAATCAAGTCCGATTGACCTCAAATTTTGCACACAAGTCATAAATGACATAACGGAGCTGTGAAAATTTTCAGAACTGGATTCCGACCCCGACATCAAAAAGTCAACTCCCCGGTCAAACTTCCAAACTTAAATTCCTATTTTATCCATTTCAATCCTAATTTCACTACGGAATTCCAAATAAAATTTCGATCATGCTCCTAAGTCAAAAATCACTAGACGGAGCTGTTGGAATCATCAAAATTCTATTCCAGGGTCGTTTTGCACATAATTCGACATCCGGTCACTATTTGAACTTAAATTTTTAATTTTTCATCAAAATTCCATATCTCGGACTAGGGACCTCGGAATTTGATTCCGGGTATACGCCCAAGTCCCAAAATACGATACGGACCTACCGGAACTGTCAAAACACTGATCCGAGTCCGTTTGCTCAAAATATTGACCCAAGTCAACTCAGTTGAGTTTTAAAGCTCCAATTCACATTTTAATCCATTTTTCATATAAAGACTTTTTGGACTGCGCACGCAAGTCGAGGAATGATAAATAGTGCTTTTCGAGGTCTTAGAACACAGAATTAATTATTAAATTTAAAGATGACATTTTGGGTCATCACATTCTCCACCTCTAAAATAAATATTCGTCCTCGAACGGAGTTAGAAAAAGTACCTGAGCTGGTGAATAAGTGTGGATAACAGCTGCGCATATCATGCTCGGCCTTCCAAGTCGCCTTTTCGACCGGATGACCCCTCCACTGAACCTTCATGGAATCAATGTTCTTTGACCTCATCTTTCGAACCTGCCTATCCAAAATAGCCACTGGTTCCTCAACATAAGATAGATCCTTGTCCAACTGAACCGAACTGAAGTCTAGCACATGAGACGGATCGCCGTTCTTCCCGAACCTCATCACACCCTTCATAGGCGAAACCTGAAGCAATACCCTCTCACCAACCATGAATGCAACATCACAAACTTACCGATCCGCATAATTCTTCTGTCTAGATTGGGTTGTACGAAGTCGATCCTGTATCAACTTAACCTTTTGAAAGGCATACTGAACTAAGTCTGTACCCAATAGCCTAGCCTCGCCCGGTTCGAACCAACCCACTGGGGACCGGCACCGCCTACCATAAAGGCCTCATACAGAGACATCTGAATGCTTGATTGGTAACTGTTGTTGTAAGAAAACTCCCTAAGTGGTAAGAACTGATCCCAAGCACCCCAAAATCTATCACACACGCACGAAGCATATCCTCCAGTATCTGAATAGTGCGTTCGGACTGCCCGTCCGTCTGAGGGTGAAATATTATACTCAACTCTACCCGAGTACCCAACTCACCTTGTACTGCCCTCCAGAACCGTGATGTAAACTGCGTACCCCGGTCAGAGATGTTAGATACCGGTACGCCATGGAGTCTAACAATCTCGTGAATATAGACCTGAGCAGTTGCTCCGAAGAGTAAGCAGTAACCACAATAATGAAATGAGCTGACTTGGTCAATCTATCCACAATTACCCAACCTGCATCGAACTTCCTCTGAGTCCATGGGAGCCCAACAACGAAATCCATAGTGATCCTCTCCCTTTTCCATTCTGGAATCTCTAACTTCTGAAGCAATCCACCCGGTTGTTGATGCTCATATTTCACTCGTTGACAATTTAGACACCGAGCTACATACTCCATTATGTCTTTCTTCATCCGCCTCCACTAATAGTGATGTCTCAAGTCTTGATACATCTTTGCAGCACCCGGATGAATGGAGTACCTCGAACTGTGAGCCTCCTAGAGAATCAACTCACGCAAGTCATCTACATTGGGTACACATAGCCTGCCCTGCATCTGTAATACACATTCATCTCCAATAGTGACTTCCTTGGCATCACCGTGCTGAACTGTATCCTTAAGGACAAGCAAATTGGGGTCATCATAGTGACGCTCCCTGATACGATCATAAAGAGAAGACTGAGAAACCACACAATCTAAAACTTGACTCGGCTCGGAAACATCCAATCTGCCAAACTGGTTGGCCAAGGCCTGAACATCCAAGGCTATAGGCCTCTCTGCTACCGGTAAATATTCTAAGCTACCCAAACTTTCCGCCTTACGACTCAAGGCATCGGCCACTATATTGGCATTCCCAGGATGATAGAGAATGGTGATATCATAATACTTAAGCAACTCCAACCACCTCCACTGTCGCAAATTAAGATCCTTCTGTTTAAACAGATGTTGTAGACTTCGGTGATGGTGTAGACCTCGCAAAGGACACCGTACAAATAATGCCGCCAAATCTTCAAGGCATGAACAATAGCAGCTAACTCAAGGTCATGTACAAGATAATTCTTCTCATGCACCTTTAACTGTCTGGACGCATAGGCAATCACCCTACCGTCTTGCATCAACACTGCACCGAGACCAATACGCGATGCATCACAATACACAGTATAAGCCTCTGAACCTGTAGGTAGTACCAATACTGGGCTGTAGTCAAAGCTGTCTTGAGCTTTTGGAAGCTCTCCTCACATTCCTCAGTCCACCTGAACGGAGCACCCTTATGGGTCAATTTGGTCATAGATGCAGCAATAGAAGAGAACCCATTTACAAATCGACGATAATACCCTACCAAACCAAGAAAACTCTGGATCTCTTTAGCTGAGGTCGGTCTGGACCAACTCTGCACTGCTTCAATCTTCTTTGGATCTACCTTGATTCCCTCGCACGCAACTATGTGGCCCAAAAATCCCACTGAATCAAGCCAGAATTCACACTTTGAAAATTTTACATATAACTTATTTTCTCTCAAAGTCTGAAGCACAGTCCTCAGGTGTTGTTCATGATCTTCCTGACTTCGAGAATACACCAGAATGTCATCAATAAATACAATGACGAAAGAATCAAGATAGAGCTGAAATACATTATTCATTAAGTGCATAAATATTGTTGGGGCGTTGGTCAGCCCAAAAGACATCACAAGGAACTCGTAATGACCGTACTGAGTCCTGAAAGCAGTATTCGGGATATCTGGCTCCCGAATATTCAACTGATGATAGCCTGAACGCAAGTCGATCTTAGAAAATACTCTGGCACCCTAAAGCTGATCAAATAGGTCATCAATACGTGGCAATGGATACATGTTCTTCACTGTAACCTAGTTTAGCTAGCGGTAATCAATACACATTTGCATAGAACCATCCTTCTTCTTTACAAATAAGATAGGAGCACCCCAAGGCGATACACTTGGCTGAATAAAGCCCTTATCCAGCAATTCCTATAATTGTTCTTTTAATTCTTTCAATTCTATTGGGGCCATACGATATGGTCGAATAGAAATAGGTTGAGTGCCCGATAACAAATCAATACCAAAATCAATATATTCATGTCGGGTGGCATACCCGGAAGATCCGCTGGAAATACATCAGGAAAATCCCTTACTATAGGAACTGACTCCACGGTAGGAGTATCAATACTAATATCTCTTACATAGGCCAGATACGCATCACACCCCTTCTCAACCATTCATTGAGCTTTAAGAAATGAAACAACACTGCTAGGAACATGATCCGAGGTACCTCTCCACTCTAGCCGCGGTAGACCTGGCATAGACAATGTCACTGTCTTGGCATAATAATCAAGAATAGCATGATAGTACGACAACCAGTCCATGCCCAAAATAATATCGAAATCCACCATACTGAGCAATAATAAATCAGCTCTGGTAATAACCGTTGATAATAATTAAACACGATTGATACACGCGGTCCACAATAATAGATTCACCCGCGGGTGGAGATACATAAACAGAAGAACTCAAGGAATCACGTGATACGCCCAAATACAGGGCAAAATAAGATGACACATAAGAATAAGTGGAGCCTAGATCAAATAAGACTGATGCATCTCTTTGACAGACAGGAATAATACTTGTGATAACAGAATCGGATGCAACAGCATCTGTCCTAGCAGGAAGGGCATAATATAAGGCCTGACCTCCCCCTATAGGGCGACCTCTACATGTCCGACCTCCATCTCTAGGTGGTTGTGCAGGTGGAGTGGCAACTGGTGCAATAATCATGTCCTGAGAAGCCTGAGGGCTCTGTGGAATGGGTGGGGCCTGAGAAATCTGTGGAGGTGCACCCCTCCTAAATCTGGGGCAATCTCTCATAATATGACGAGTGTCACCACACTCAAAATAAGCCCTCAGAGGACGTGGCTGCGGGGACTGGCTCGGGCCTGATCGACTAGACTGCCCGCTGAAAGCACCCCGTGCAGGAGGTACAGTAGACACTAGCGGTGCATAATATGGAACCTGAGGTCTGGGAGTAGCCGGAACACCACTGGAAGCTGGAAGTGCTGAATGAATAGGACGGCTCACATAACCTCTA
>AWOL01S0006085.1:0-10869 GCA_000715115.1 Nicotiana otophora
TATGAAGCTGCTCAGGGCCTTATGCCGCCGGACGGGACTTAAATTCTCAAAACGACCGGCCGGATCGTTACACCGGTGTTCCATGTATCCATGCTCCGAAAGTATGTCGGGGATCCGTCTCACATTCTGGATTTCAGTACAGTACAGTTGGACGGTAATTTGACTTATGATGTGGAGCCAGTGGCTACTTTAGACCGGCAGATTCGAAAGCTGAGGTCAAAGAACATAGCATCAGTGAAGGTGCAGTGGAGAGGCCAGTCAGTCGGAGAAGCTACTTGGGAGATTGAGCAGGAGATGCGGAGCAAATATCCACACTTATTTGAGACTCCATGTATTATTCTAAACCCGTTCGAGGACGAACGTTTGTTTAAGAGGGGGAGAATGTAATGACCCGGCCGGTCGTTTTGAATATTATAACCCCGTTCCCCTATTTACTGCTCAATTTATGCCTTATAATTAATTTATGACTTATCGGGTTAGTTGGTTCGGGTCCGAAAAGAATTCAGAGTGAAATGAGACACTTAGTCTCATAATTGAAAATTTTAAGACAGAAAAGTTGCCAGGATATAGACATAGGTGTAAACGACCTCGGATCTAAAATTTTATGATTCCAATAGCTCCGTATGTATATTTTGGGCTTAGGAGCGTGTCCGAAAAAATTTCTGGAGGTCCATAGCAAAATTAGGCTTGAAATGCCAAAAGTTGAATTTTTGAAAAGTTTGACCGGGGGGTTGACTTTTTGATATCGAGGTCGAAATCCGATTCTGAAAATTTTAATAGGGTTGTTATATCATTTATGACTTGTGTGCAAAATTTGAGGTCAATCGGACGTGATTTGATAGGTTTCAGCATTGTTTGTAGAAATGGAAAGTTTCAAAGTTCATTAGGCTTGAATCTATGTGTGATTCGTGTTTTTAGTGTTGTTGGATGTGATTTGAAGACTCGACTAAGTTCGTATGATGTTTTAGCACTTGTTGGTATATTTGGTTGAGGTCCCGAGGGCCTCGGGTAAGTTTCAGATGGTTAACGGATCAAAAAGTGGACTAAAATAGCTGCTGCAATTTCCTTCTGCTGCAAAGTCCATCTCCTAGAATCGAACCCAGGATCGAAGGCAGGATCGAAGGCCATGATCGAGGGCCAGGATCGAAGGCCATGATCGAGGGCCAGGATCGAAGGCAGGATCGAAGGCCAAGGTCGAGGGCCAGAATCGAGGCCCATGATCGAGGCTCGTGATCGAGGAACACGATCGAAGGCCCAGGATCGAGGCAGGATCGAGGGTTGTCTGGGCAGAATTATAAAGTAGGGGACTTCGTCCCATTCGCCATTTTTGACAAATTGGAGCTTGAGGAGAGGCGATTTTTGATAGATTTTCAAAGGAAACTTGAGGTAAGTCCTTTATGATCATTTTTACTCCATAATATTAAATTATCATTGAATAAGCCGACTACATTACATGTTTTTGAGGTGTAAATCGGAGATTTGAACTTAGAAATTTGGAAATAAGATTTGTAAATTTGAGGGTCGAGTTGAGGTCGGATTTTGGTAAAATTGGTATGGGTAGACTCGTGGTTGAATGGGCTTTCGGATTTTATAACTTTTGTCGGATTTCGAGACATGGGCCCCACGGGCCATTTTTGAGCTAAATTTCGAATGTTTATGAAAAATTAGTATTTTCTTATGGAATTAATTTTAATAAATTTTATTGACTGAAATGAATTATTTGTGACTAGATTCGAGGCATTCGGAGGCCGATTTGCGAGGTAAAGGCATAGCAGAGTAAAGAACTTCACATTTTGAGGTAAGTAACAGTTATAAATCTGGTCCTGAGGGTATGAAATCCTGAATTTTTGTGTCATGTGATTATTTTAGAGGTGACGCATATGCTAGGTGACGGGCGTGTGGGCGTGCACCGAAGGGATTATGACTCGGTCCATCCCATGAAACTGTAAAGTTGAATAACCCGTTGTTAGCTATAAGCTCTCTTTGCGTTGAAGAAATTTGATTGTAAATCATGTTAAAAATCATGCTTAGGCTATGTGATAGTACTGTTGGGACCCACAGAGGTCGCGTACTTGTTGAATTATTTGCTAATTGTTGTCTTGTACTCATTCATGATTTTACTTGTGCATCATACCTCAGCCTTTCTTGATATTTGTTGATTTACTATGTTATCTTTGTTTAGGCTGATCTTTGTGATTTCCGAGAGCTCGAGAGACTAGAGAGATTGAGGACTGAGTAAGGCCGAGGGACTGTCGGTGAGGTAATGATATATGGAACGTGAGTTGTCTGTGCAGGATATTATAGCAAGTGAGTTGTCCGTGCAGCACGTGAGTTGTCCGTGCGGATTATGGCGCTTGGGCTGTAGGAGCCCCTCCGGAGTCTGTACACCCCCAGTGAGCGCGGGTACCCATTGGGTGTGAGTGCTGAGGGCTGAGAGCCGAGTGGTTGAGCTGTTGTGACGAGTTGAGTGACTGTTGCCCTGAGAGATTGTACTTGCTTTTCATGTGTTGTTGCACTTAGTTGCTATTTGCCATTGTTGTGAAATAATCTGAAAGATTTTATATCCGGATTACACGAACGTGAACTATATAAAACTTATTTGACTTAAACCGTTGGATTTGAAAGCATGTCTATTCTTTGTTGGAATTACTGAAAGTGAACTATAACTGTGTAGCTCGTCACTATCTTCAGTTCCTTAGTTATTATTGTTTCTTGCTGAGTTGTACTCATACTACATCCTACATTTCGTGTGCAGATCCAGTGCTTCTGGGCATAGCGGGTGTTGATTCTTTCGTACAGTTGATCTTCCGGAGATTTAGAGGTAGCTGTCATGTTTCGTAGACCTTGTCTTTCCTTCCCTATCTCCTTGTTTTCCGTATTGTGATCTTAGACTATTATAGACCGTATGTTTCCAGACTTTTATTCATATTAGATGCTCATGTACTCAGTGATACCAGGTTTTGGGGAGTGTTCGTATCAGTATTTGTGGGATTTTGTATTGTATTTAAATATTATATTTTCAAACTTAGAAGAAAATGTGATTTATTGATATTATCGGCTTACCTAGTGTCGAGATAGACGCCATCACGACAGGTTGGGATTTTGGGTCGTGACACAAAACTTTTCCAAGATAGGAGTTTAGAACTTCTTAACAATCTTAACTGCCCAAAATTAACAGATTTTAGGTGGTATAAAGACATGTTTGTAAAAAAAGTAATGATTAGAGAAGACTGCGGTAGTGCTTTCTGAAAAGAAAGATTTATCAGCGGACTACCAAGATTATTTGCCGAAAAGGTAAGAACTAAAATCAAAGATAGATTTAACGGACAAATCTCGTATGATAATCTTACATATGGAGATTTAATCAGTTTCATTAATGTAACAGGTCTTGACTTATGTCCATACCTAAAACTTAAAAGTCTTATTCAAAAGGACAGACTCCAATCTAAAACAGAGTTAGGTAGTTTCTGCCAAGACTTTGCTTTTAAAACAATTGCTGCTCCATCTAAAAGAGCAAAACACAAAATATCTTCTGAAAAATCCAAAAAATGCCATAAGCGTAAAGAAAAGAAAGAAGGAACCCCTAAAAAGAAAAGGTTCAAAAGACGTTCTAAAAAGGAACATGGTGATAAATGTTGGTCATGTGGAAAGACAGGGCATAGAGCTAATAAATGACCATTCACCAACAACAACAAGAAAAAGGTTAACACCTTAGCTATTGATGAAAATACTAAAGAAAAGCTATTCGCTATTCTTCAACAAAATGATAACAACACATCATTGTCATCATCAGATGAAAGCTATTCTGACAGTGACGATGAATTAATCAATATGGCATATAGCTCAGACAACAGCAGTAGTTCTAAAGAAAACAAATGTAGCTGCACTGGCACAATATGTGTGTGCGGATAAAATTCTATTAAGGTTATTACTAACGACTCTAAAGAAGTCTTATTTGATATACATAGATGATGAAGAAATTAAAATAAAATATTTAATAGAATTAAAAAATATCATCATTAATCAAACGGGAAATCATCATAAAATAGAACCTTTTAATATGAAAGAAGTTATGAATAGATTTTCTGTCAAAGATGATAAACCTACTATTCAACATCTACAGATAAAATTAAAATCTGTAAAAGATGAAATAAAAGCGGTTAAGCTTAGACTTGACAAAATAGAAATGAAAAATCTTACAAAAAAAATATTACAAGCAGCAAATAAAAAAGAAATAATTGGTGAACATTTCTCAGAAGATGATAAAAATGATGACGATTCAGTTAATGGTACAGTTGTGGCCAAAATTACAAAGGTAAAAGCCCAAAGCTACCATATTCCCATTACCTTAAAGGTAAAAGATATTACACTAAATAAATTAGCTTTACTAGACTCATGTGCAGATAGAAACTGTATAATTGAAGGAATAATACCAACTAAGCACCTTGAAAAAAGTACTACAAAATTGTATTCCGCCACAGGAGAAAACTTAAAGATAAATTATAAGTTATCAAAAGCCCATATCTGTAATAAAGGAATCTGCTTTATAAATGATTTTGTGGTAACTAGAGATATAAATGAAGAAATTATCCTAGGATAACCATTTATAACTCGGATTAAACCATATCATGATAATTTAGATGCAATTTGCACCACAATATTAGTAAAGGAAATAAAATTCCCTTATCTTAATTCTGTCTCCAAGGAAGAAAGTGACTTCCTCAAGTCAAAGACTTTTTTTAAAATAAACCTACTTTCAAATGAGGCAAATCATTTAAAAAACAATATAAAGATGTAACAACCCGACCGGTCGTTTTGCGCATTTACGCTCCTTTCAATTATTTGAAGTCTTGAATAACTTCCTACGAGGTATTATGACTTGTGTGAATTATTGGTCTAGGTTTTAAAGTATTTTGCAGTTAGCTTGGAAGGATGAGTTTTCATGTTGGAAGCTTAAGTTGAAATAGTTGACCGGATATTGACTTATAAGTAAACGACCTCGTAATTTAATTTTGATGATTCCAATAGATCCGTATGGTGATTTCGGACTTAGGAGCGTGTCCGAAAAATTATTTGGAGGTCCGTAGTGGAATTAGGCTTGAAATGCCTAAAATTTAATTTTGGAAAGTTTGACCGGGGGGTTGACTTTTTGATATCGAGGTCGAAATCTGATTCTGGAAATTTGAATAGCTTCATTATGTTATTTATGACTTGTGTGCAAAATTTGAAGTCATTCCGGATTGATTTGATATGTTTCGGCACAAGATATAAAATTTGAAAGTTCAAAGTTTATAGATTTTGATTTGAGGTGCGATTCGTCATTTTGGTGTTGTTTGATATGATTTGAGGCCACGAGTAGGTCCGTGTTATGTTATAAAACTTGTTGGTATGTTCGGACGGGGTCCCGAGGGCCTCAGGTGAGTTTCGGATGCTTAACGGATCGAATTTGGATTTGGAGGAGGAGCTGAAGCAGTTGGGCTGCTGGTGTTATCGCACTTGCGCGAAAAAGGGCCGCAGGTGCGAGCTCGCGGATGCAAGGAATGATTTGCATAAGCAAACATGCATGGGTTGTCCAGGCACCACGGGTGCGAAACAATCATCGCGGGTGCGAAGACCGTGGGTGCTAAAACAATCATTGCGGGTGCAAAGACCGCAAGCGCGAAGAAATCATCACGGGTGCGAAGACCGCAGGCGCGAAGAAATCACCGCAGGTGCGAAAATCCTGGACAGAATGTTAAAAACAGAGGGGTTCCGAGTTTTCGCCATTTTTGGGCCTTCAAGCACGGTTTTTGGGGCAATATTGAGAGAGAATTCAAGAAAAACTTGAGGTAAGTCACTTGTGATCATTTCTACTCCATAATATAGAATTATCATCGAATAATCCGACTAGATTACATGTTTTGAGGTGTAAATCGGGGGTTTGAACTTAGGGATTTGAAAATAAGATTTGAAGATTTGGAGGTCGAGTTGAAGTCGGATTTTGGTAAATTTAGTATGGTTAGACTCGTGGTTGAATGGGCTTCCGAATTTTATATCTTTTATCGGATTTCGAGACATGGGCCCCATATGTGGTTTTTGGGGCGTAATTTCAGATTCTTTGGAACCTATTAGTATTTTGATATGGAATTAATTCCTATAATTTTTGTGGGCTGAATCAAATTAGTTGTGACTAGATTCGAACTTTTTGGAAGTTGATACGCGCAGAATGGAATTTCTGGAGCATTGCTTAGCTTGCTCGACATTGGATTTTGCTTGTTCGAGGTAAGTAACTCTTCTAATCTTGGAGTTGAGGGTATGAACCCAAAATATATGTATTTCGTGAATTGTTGGGAGGTGACGCACATGCTAGGTGACAGGCGTGTGGGCGTGCACTATAAAAATTATGACATAATTATTTCTGTGAAATTTTGTAGTTAAATGATCTTGGCATTTTTCTTGTGTTTTATGAGTTACAAAATTGAGCTGAAAAACATATTAAAAATCATGTTGAGGCTATGTGCCAGTATTATTGGGACCCACAGAGGTCATATTGCTGTGAATTATGTGTTTAAATTAAAAACTCATACTCAATCATATTCATTTCATTGCATATCATATCTCAGTCTCTGTTGTTATTTATTGATGTATCGTATCATCATTTTTGGGCTATTCTCATGATAATGTGAGCCCATGAGAGAGAGACTGGAGAGATTGATGACTGAGGGAGACCGAGGGCCTGATTATGAGGATATTTTGGGATCTGGTTGCACGTCGCAGCAGGCCATGTTGGCTTTATATATATTATTACTATTATATGGATCGGGGTTGCCCGCCTGCAGCCAGCCTTATTGGCTTATTATGGCACGTGAGTTGTCCGTGCGGATTCTGATATGATATTATAGCGCGTGAGTTGTCTGTGCAGCACGTCCGTGCAGATTATAGCGCTTGGGCTGTAAGAGCCCCTCCAGAATTTGTACCCACCCCTAGTGAGCGCAGGTACCTACTAAGTGCAAGTGCTGAATGATCATGAGGTATGCCCGAGTGGCATGAGTGACTGTGAGGTATGCCCGGGAGACATGAGTAACTGTGAGATTTGCCCGAGGGGCTGTATATGAGTGATGTTCTGCCCGAGGGGCTGTTTATGATTTTATCACTGAGTTGCATCGCATTGGCATGCACACATGACATACAGGCATAAAGATGTATTTTTCTCATATTGTACAACATCACATCATTCATGATTTCTCCCACGTTTTTACAGATGGGCATAGTGATGCATTTGTTTTACACGGGTTATCCGGAAGGAAAATGAAACATCTTATTTATTATTGAAAAGATTTTGGGAGAAATTATTGTTTTTAAACTATTCATATTTTTGGCAACTTCGGCAAACGATTTGGGTTTTCACTGATATATTTGAAAGGAAGAACTATTGTTTTTTTTAAATCATGATTTGGATGAGCATTTTATCTCTGAGTTACTTCTGGTATTATTTGCTTTATGTTGTTATGGACTGTTGTGGACTATTGGTTATGGACCCTCCCTTGGTAGAAGTTCGTCACTACTTTCAACCTACGGCTAAGTTTGTTACTTACTCAGTACATGGGGTCGGTTGTACTGATACTACACTTCTACACATTGTGTGCAGATGTTGGTTGTTGTTGTTGTGCTCGATGATTGCGGGACTTGAAGATGTACATGCATTTCTGTTGTAGCTGCCTCTTGTTCAGGGTAGCCTTAGATTTATAAAAGCCCTGTTTATGTATTATTTAAACATACTATGTATTTATTTCATTTCCGCTTTGTATATTCTATTCTTAGAAGCTCGTGATTTGTACTACCAGTTCTTGGGGATTGTATAAGATTAAGATCTTTATTCACTTAAATTGCATTAATAATTATTATTGGAATTGGATAATTGAAAGTTGGCTTACCTAGCGGGTTGGGTTAGGTGCCATCACGACTTGTTGGATTTTGGGTCGTGACAAGGTAGTATCAGAGCTCTAGGTTCATAGGTTCTACAAACCATGAGCAATTATCTAGTAGAGTCTTGCGGATCAGTATGATAACGTCCATACTTATCTTCGATAGGCTACAGGTCATTTAAGACATATACTTCCCATCTTTCTTTCTTTATCGTGTGAGATTGATTCAGCTTGAGATATAAACTCTTTGAATTCTGTCCACCTATTCGTATGCACACATGAGCGCTCGGTATCAGCTGCGCATCGCCGGCTTGTGATTCCATGAATGAAGTTCGAGATGAGTATTCTATGTTTTGGTGATGGGCAAGTCTGGAGGACTTGAGGCCAGGTTTAGACCGCAACTTAAGATCGGTAGCTTCAGTTGTAACTTGTACAATTGGACTTATATGTCCGGTAATGACCCTACAGTGGAATTTATGGCTCGATGAGCAGTGGAATGGCGGTGTGATAGGTATGATGTAACTGCGGGATTTGTTAAGATGATTGGAATATAACGAGAAGTGTTTCCTTGAAATGTAAAGGAAAAGGCCATTGGGTGCTTGATTTTTGATTTGATGTGACGAACAGTCTCGAGTAATGAATTTTTTGAAGGATCTTTCACATTGTTAAATTTTGGGACAGACCAAACTCTCATGTCTGATTAATGAGTTTGGACTCAGATAGACTAAGTGATTGCATAGTAATTGTGTCTGCGAAAGGGTATAACAAGATACCAGATTGAGGCTAAGCAGGTGGGTTATCCCCTGCGGAGTAATCTACGTAGGAGTATTCCTTATGATGTGAGTAGAGAGTTTTTTTTTCTGCCGATGGGGTGTATGGGTGGAGATTTGAATCTGAATCTGGTTGAGAAATTTGAGTTGTGTGTTAAGAGGATGAATACGAGCATAGCGGATGATTGAGATATTTTTATGGTTGGCGTTGTATGAACTTAGGAAGAAGTTTCGTTGGACTGACTGTGGCATTATGGCAGTAAGAGAGTATTGGTATTGTGAGTTATGGAATGTTTTAATCTATGGCTTTGAGCCAAGTGGGGGAGTCTACTATTGACAATTTGATTTCATGGTTAGGCGTTAAATTTTAATTTTGGTCTAAGGCATACTTGTGGGTTAGCTATGACTTGCAGAAGTTGAGATCGAGGATGACTCGAATAAGGAAATTCCTGGTTAAGGATTATATTGCACGTATGAGTAAATGAAATTCACGGGATGAGTGAGTTGTTATTGGTGAATAATATAGTGCGCACGAAGTATGAATTTGATATGTGGTGTTAAAGTAGAGTTACTTCTTTGAGTGTTGTGGTGCTAATAGGGCACGTGTCTTTTGGCCCATTTGGGCGGTGCAATTAGATTTGAGCAAAGTGGGTGACTCCCGAGAAAATTCCAGTGGGTTTGAGAATTATATATAGCAATTGAGAATGTTGCCGGACTTGTGTATGGATAAAATCCGAGATTTGTCTTTGATGGTTCCTGGACTTGCAGAAACTCTATATGACTATGGATTCTACATTTTTGTATAAGGAAGGTAAGAAGAACAATTTCAAATTCACATAAGGTATTCTCAGAGTGAGTGTTATAGTTGTGGTATTTTTGAAGGTGCTTAAGAAGAATACAGTTGCTTATGGGTCGTAGGGCGTTGTGGTTTTATGCTAAGGTTTGTAGGGTGAGTTGTGGTTAAAGATCGTGGTATTTTAGAAAGAAGAAGTACCAATCTAAAGACAAATTCGGAAGGGACTCGAAGAAAATAGGACAACTGGGTAGTAGGTTGGATCAGTATGGTAATGGATATGATCGGTTCTTTGGGTGCTTATGATGTGGGGGTTTTCTACAGATGCTTTCTAAGAATACACCTGGACTTGGCGACCTGCGTGGCTTGGTCGAGTTAGAGGAATTTAGTTTGAAGGGCTTGATAATGTGCAAATGGATTCCAAAGTATTCTTGATGGTTTCTACCGGTGTGGAGAACGTGTTATGTATTGTGATTTTCTCCTGGAAAGAAGCAAGAGAAAGGTTTCTAACTAAAATGGTATGTAAATTATTGGTGACTCAAAGTTGATAATAAGATTCTTGTGCTTTTCACATGATGGCAAGATAGATGTTATGTATTGTACGAAAGCTAGATTTTCGTGTACAAGGTGGCAATACAGTCTTGAAGAGAAGGTAACGAATGTTGGACAACATGAACGATTTCAAATAACTAGATGAATACTATTACTACTTGGTGTTGTATGAGAAAGGGGCGGACTTCAGAAGGCGCATTGTATTTTNTGTTGGACAACATGAACGATTTCAAATAACTAGATGAATACTATTACTACTTGGTGTTGTATGAGAAAGGGGCGGACTTCAGGAGGCGTATTGTATTTTCACTTACGGATGTATAAATTAGTATTGTGGTACTCACATGGTTGATAGACTGTTGATATTAAAATTTTGTCAAGAGGCACGGAAGAACTTTTAAAGTATTTCTCGTGGGATGATCATGTAGCAGAGAGGTGTTAGGCATTCAGGTGGTGGAGATGGAATCAAATATGGTGATTCACGTGTTCTATGGATTTGGAGATTGGGAGTTCCCAGGAGCAGATTGTTTCATGGTTGTGGACTGTGAAGTTGTGGCCGGAGCTAGCCAGATGATAAAATGTGTTATGATTCAGTCATTATGAATTTTCAGAGGGATTTTTATCTATTTGTGGGTAACCCGAGTTGATTTTGGGGTCCATAGGTAGGCCAATTACGATGTGTATTCTACACCGAGCTGGAATGGTTGGCTCCATACAGCTATTATTGAGGGATGTGTCATTCGGTTGATGTTGAACTTATTCGTGTTCTCAAATGATCTGTGAGTTACTCCTTTATGCTACGAGGAGTTGTGATTCATTGGTTATGTGCACAGATGGTGCGGTTCTATTT
>AWOL01S0006085.1:17663-41982 GCA_000715115.1 Nicotiana otophora
CGAGGGGCTGTTTATGATTTTATCACTGAGTTGCATCGCATTGGCATGCACACATGACATACAGGCATAGAGATGTATTTTTCTCATGCTGTACAACATCACATCATTCATGATTTCTCCCACGTTTTTACAGATGGGCATAGTGATATATTTGTTTTACACGGGTTATCCGGAAGGAAAATGAAACATCTTATTTATTATTGAAAAGATTTTGGGAGAAATTATTGTTTTTAAACTATTCATATTTTTGGAAACTTCGGCAAACGATTTGGGTTTTCACTGATATATTTGAAAGGAAGAACTATTGTTTTTTTTTAAATCATGATTTGGATGAGCATTTTATCTCTGAGTTACTTCTGGTATTATTTGCTTTATGTTGTTATGGACTGTTGTGGACTATTGGTTATGGACCCGCCCTTGGTAGAAGTTCGTCACTACTTTCAACCTACGGCTAAGTTTGTTACTTACTCAGTACATGGGGTCGGTTGTACTGATACTACACTTCTGCACATTGTGTGCAGATGTTAGTTGTTGTTGTTGTGCTCGATGGTTGCGGGACTTGAAGATGCATGTATTCCTGTTGTAGCTGCCTCTTATTCAGGGTAGCCTTAGATTTATAAAATCTCTGTTTATGTATTATTTAAACATACTATGTATTTATTTCATTTCCGCTTTGTATATTCTATTTTTAGAAGCTCGTGATTTATACTACCAGTTCTTGGGGATTGTATAAGATTAAGATCTTTATTCACTTAAATTGCATTAATAATTATTATTGGAATTGGATAATTGAAAGTTGGCTTACCTAGCGGGTCGGGTTAGATGCCATCACGACTAGTTGGATTTTGGGTCGTGACAAAAGGTTCACAAAATTGAACAAACTTTAAAAACCCCGAAAATGGAGGAAAAAATAAAAATATTTCAAGAAAAACTCGAACTTGAAGTTTGTTCAGAGTTACCCAATGCCTTTTGGGAAATAAAAAGATATGTAGTTGAACTACCTTATATAAATGAATTCACTGAACAGGCCATACCTACAAAAGCTAGACCTATTCAAATGAATCATGAACTTATGAAAATTTGTAAAAACAAAATTAATGATCTTCTTAAAAAGAAGATTATAAGACCATCAAAATCACCTTGGAGTTGTGCAGCTTTCTACGTTAATAATAGCGCAGAAAAGAAAACAGGGGCTCCTAGACTCGTTATTAATTATAAGCCTTCAAACAAAGTCCTACAATGGATTAGGTACCCAATACCTAATAAAAGAGATTTGTTAAAAAGAACTTATAAAACTAATATCTACAACAAATTTGATATGAATTCAGAATTCTGGCAAATTCAAATTGGAGAAAAGGATAAATACAAAATTGCTTTCAATGTCCCCTTTGGACAATACGAATGGAATGTTATGCCTTTTGGGTTAAAAAATGCCTCATCGGAATTTCAAAATATAATGAACAATATATTTAATCCATACAGTAATATGTCAATAGTTTATATTGATGATGTATTAATATTCTCAGAAGACATGGATGCTAACTTTAAACATCTTAATACTTTCTTTAAGATTGTAAAACATAACGGTTTAGTGGTAAGTGCTAAGAAGATTAAGTTGTTCCAAACAACTATTAGATTCTTAGGACATGACCTATACCAAGGCACCTATAAACCAATCTGTAGAGCCATTGAGTTCTCATCTAAATTTCCTGATGAAATCACAGAAAAAACCCAATTACAAAGTTTCTTAGGAAGCTTTAATTATGTAGCAGATTTCATTCCTGATAATGAAATCACAGAAAAAACCCAATTACAAAGTTTCTTAGGAAGCTTTAATTATGTAGCAGATTTCATTCCTGATAATGAAATCACAGAAAAAACCCAATTACAAAGTTTCTTAGGAAGCTTTAATTATGTAGCAGATTTCATTCCTGATATTAGAAAAATTTGTGAACCATTATACAAACGTCTCAGAAAAATCCAGTCCATGGGGTCAAGAACAAACTGACATTGTCAAAAGCATCAAATCCATTGTTCAAAAAACTTCCGTGTCTAGGTATTCCTAATCCTGAAGCATTCATGATAGTCGAAACCGACGCTTCTGATGAAGGGCACGGTGGTATTCTTAAACAACGAGTCTCTTCAAGATCTCCAGAACAATTAGTTCGTTTCATTTCCGGAATCTGGAATTCGGCTCAGAAAAGTTATAGTACAGTCAAAAAAGAGATTTTATCTATAGTACTATGTATTACAAAATTCCAAGATAATTTAATAAATAAAGAATTCTTACTAAGAGTTGATTGTAAATCAGCAAAAGAGATTTTACAAAAAGATGTTAAAAAACTCATTTCAAAATAGATTTTTGCTAGATGGCAAGCATTATTATCTAGTTTTGATTTTCAAATAGAATTTATTAAAGGTGAAGAAAACTCTTTACCCGATTTTCTAACTAGAGAATTCTTACAGGAAAAAAATGAGACCAAATCAGACGTGTCCCTTCAGGGCCTCACCAAAAAGAGAGAATAGGTACTCTGCACTTGCAGATTACTACCCATCCTTACCCGTGAGACCACATTTATATATAATGGTAACCCCTTCGAGAGTTCGCACTACAAACAAACCGTCAACAATGACAGTTCTTAGATCTATTCCAAAAATAGAAAGACCATTCCAACAAGCTTCCTCAAAAGCTTCAACAAGCCAAACTGGTAAGATATTGACCAGTTCAGACAATGCAATGAAGACCCCAAAAATATTCGCACAAGCAGTCAAGCCAGACACACCATCCAAAACGAAAGGTGAAAAATCAGTTCCTCAAGAAAAGAAAACATTCGAAATAATCTCTAAAGCACCAATTAAAGTATTGGCATTAGACAAAGGTTATGAAAGTTTTGATAAACAAGATTTAAATAGACCTTGCTATACCAATAGAAACTACGTTGAAACCAGTGACCCCCTAAAAACAAGGAGGTATTATGAATTATTCCTTACAGATACAGGATCAATCACTTTTGAGCATACGCTACGAGATGACAAAGATCCCGACAGTATTAGGTATTCAAGATTTATTATTAATAAAATTATTAGCCCTTTTGAATGGGGAATGGATCACTTGCATACCCCGATTGTGCTCTTTGTACAATACCGGCCCCAAACCTATAATTTTAAAGATTACATAGACGCTTGGTATAATTTTATTTACCTATGCCCAGGCTCACACACATGGTTCGTAAAGTACAGCGAACAAGCAGCAAAATCAGTCATACCAAGATTGTTCTACGACTGGTGGAAAATATTTGGTGGAACAGAGCATTCAATGCCCCGAAGCTTCCACACCCACTATGAGAGATTCCAAAAAGAACAGAAGATTTCTACTCTACCTGATCATATTAAAATCTGCAAATATTACTTTGCAAAAAGAATTTCATATATAATCAGTTGGTCGTTCGAAATTGAAGAAATCGAACGTATTAAATATTTAGTCAAAATACCAAAAATCAAAGGATAGGTTCCTGAATCCAGAGAGATTAAGAAACCAAAGCATCAGCAAAATGGAATCAACCAGTTCCAAATCAGATTTAAAAAAGAGACTCTTAGAAGTCTTAGCTAATATTGATACAGCAAGCCCAGTAGAAGTACAAGCCATGTTAGAAGCAGCATCAGCATCCTTCTCAACAGAGAATCAAGACAATGGAGACATGAAAGACCCACAGGGTATAGCTCAAGCCTACCGTACCTATGCAGATGAAGAATAGCATCTGACCCTTCACAAAAGTCAGATGTCTCACCCGACAAATTAAAGTAGCTTTTTCAAAAGGCAAAAGGACTCTTCAAAAAAAGAAAGAGTCACTTGACAAAGACAACCCCAAAGGACAAAAATAGTACCTACCCCTTCAACAAAGCAGAAGACGACCTTTCAGCAAAGCAAAAGATAGTAAGCTAGGATCGTCCATTTGTAAGGTTGAGATTAACTCAACGAATTTTCAGAAGTCTATATAAGACTTTCAAAAGTGTAATCAAAGACATCAGAAAATTTCCAAAGATTTTCTTTCTATCCTTTCTCTCCTCTGTAAAATATTTACTTATGTTTGAATAAAACTTTTATCAAGTAAGTATTTTTGTCTTACTATTTTAATTTCGCATTTATTTTATCAGTTTAAATGATAAAACCTAAAAAATTGGTGGGACAATTATCTTTCCGAAGAAAATAAAAATCAAATCCTAGGAGCTACTACGGTTGCAACTATAGTAAAAACCGAATCAGGAATGCAAGTTGCAGAACAAGAAGCTAGAAAAGATGCTTCTGCAACTTTAATTTATTGTATTGTTAAATACTTTATTGGAGAATCAAAACTTTTCCAAGATAGGAGTTTAGAACTTCTTAACAATCTTAACTGCCCGAAATTAACAGATTTTAGGTGGTATAAGGACATGTTTGTAGAAAAAGTAATGATTAGAGAAGACTGCGGTAGTGCTTTCTGGAAAGAAAGATTTATCAACGGACTACCTGAATTACTACAATAGAGCATCATTCCCAGATGTCCAATTCGAAGAAGATATCTATTTAACTAGCGCCAGTCTTGTATAGAGAGCACAATCGGGGTGTGCAAGTGATCCATTCTCCGTTCAAAAGGGCTAATAATTTTGTTAATAGTAAATCTTGAATACCTAATATTGTCTGGATCTTTGTCATCTCGTAGCGTATACTCAAAAGTGATTGATCCTGTATCTGTAAGGATTAATTTATAATACCTCCTTGTTTCTAGGGGGTCGCTGGTTTCAACGTAGTTTCTATTGGTATAGCAAGGTCTAATTAAATTGGTACAATTTTATTATCTACGCCCAGGCTCACACACATGGTTCGTAAAGTATAGCGAACAAGTAGCAAAATCAGTCATACCAAGATGGTTCTACGACTGGTAGAAAACATTTGGTGGAACACAGCAATCAATGCCCCGAAGCTTCCACACCCATTATGAGAGATTCCAAAAAGAATGGGAGATTTCTACTCTACCTGATCATATTAAAATCTGCAAATATTACTTTGCAAAAAGAATTTCATATATAATCAGTTGGTCGTTCGAAATTGAAGAAATCGAACGTATTAAATAATTAGTCAAAATACCAAAAGCCAAATAATTTGAGATAAAAGATATAATTATCTTCTTGGAGAAAGAAAGGAGAAGTAATTCACACTTGAGCACCTTATTTTTATTCTAACGCTGAATCATATCAGATTTTGACATGTTACTCAATCGAATTTTGACTTGAGTCGCATTATTTATCAATAACTTATTTTCCCTATGCATTTTGCTCCTTTTTTTCCACTTGTGTTCCCTATGTGAATAATAAGTGGTAGGACGAAACAAAAAAGTAAAATACAACAACTGTGGAATGAATTACGTATAAAGGAGTATTCAAATACTTGTGATTTTCTCCCCTTTCCGTCAAGGTAATGTGCTCGACTGCCCGTAAACGAAACAAACATGTCGTTTCTATTGCATTCTATCTCGTTGTATCACATTATATTCGGCGAGATTAGAATAACCCCGTCAATACCTTGTGATCAAGATCCTGAGATAATTCTTTATTCTATAGCCCTGTGGCGATTCAATTAAGAAGTATCAGATCTACTAACGCTACATCATTTCATGAATTCTCCCGAGAGGTCATTAGCTTTGTGAAAGTAACGACCCGACCGGTCGTTTTGAGTATCACAATTCCGTTTTCCCATTTACTGCTCAATTTATGCCTTACAGTTGATTTATGACTTATCGGGTTAGTTGGTTCGGGTCCGGAAGGATTTCGGAGTGAAATGAGACACTTAGTCTCATAATTGAAAACTTAAGTTGGAAAAGTTGACTGGATATTCACTTACGTGTAAATGTCCTCGGAATTTAATTCTGATGATTCCAATAGCTCCGCATGGTGATTTTGGACTTAGGAGCGTATCCGAAAAATTATTTGGAGTTCCGTATTGGAACTAGGCTTGAAATGCCGAAAGTTATATTTTTGGGAAGTTTGACCGAGGAGGTGATTTTTTGATATCGGGGTCGAAATCCGATTCTGAAAATTTTAATAGGTCCGTTATGTCATTTATGTCTTGTGTGCAAAATTTGAGGTCAATCGGACGTGATTTGATAGGTTTCGGCGTTGTTTGTGGAAACTTGAAATTTCAAAGTTCATTAAGCTTAAATTGGGGTATGATTCGTGTTTTTAGTGTTGTTGGATGTGATTTGAAGACTCGACTAAGTTCGTATGATGTTTTAGGACTTGTTAGTATATTTGATTGAGGTCCCAAGGGGCTCGGGCGTGTTTCGGATGGTATTCCGATTATTTTCCTTCATTTTTCCACTGCTGGTAGCTGCTGATTTCTGGTGTTTCAAACCTTCTTCACGATCGCGAAGATTGGGACGCGATCGCGTAAGTTTATTTGGGGCAGGGGTATTTTTTTTCTATGCGGTTGCAGAGGAAGGAATGCGATCGCATATGTGTATTAAGTCGTGCTTCGCGAACGCGTGGATGAGGTCGCATTCGCGTAGAAGGATTTGAGCAGTAGATGAAGGGAGGCAATTGCTCTACGCGATCGCATGGGGCTGAACGCGTTCGCGTAGGTTTGAGAGGCAGTAATCCGCGATCGCGTGAGTGATTTCGCGTAGGGTAAAATGTATGGGCAGACTGCTTTGTGCTTCGCGATAGCGAGGCCATTTCCGCGATCGCGATTAAGACAATCTGGGCAGTGGAAAAACTGTTCTTCGTGATCGCGTGGGAATGTTCGCGATCGCGTAGAGCAAATGACTGGGCAGAGAGTTTAAGTTCTAAAAATGGGACTTCGTCCGATTTTTCATTTTTGACGGATTGGAGCTCGAGAAGAGGCGATATTTGGGTGATTTTCAGAGAAAGCAATGGGGTAAGCGTTATTAACTCAATATTGGTAAAATTACCAGAATCCATGGTTATTTTTAACATTTAATTGGTGAATTAAGTTGAAAAATTGTGAAAACCCTCTTGGTTTAATTTAAAGATTTAAGGATCGAATTGATGTCGGATTTGAGTAAAATTTGTATGGTTGGACTCGTGGTTGAATGGGCATTCGTATTTTGTAACTTTTGTTGGGTTCCGAGATGTGGGTCCTACGGGCAATATTTTGAGTGTAATTTCGGATTTTGTGGGAAAATATTAGTATTTTGATATGGAATTAATTCCTATAAATTGTGTGGACTGAATCAAATTTATTGTGGCTAGATTCGAGCCATTCAGGAGATGATGAGCATTGTTTAGCTTGCTCGGCATTGGATTCGGCTTGTTCGAGATAAGTAACTCTTCTAATCTTGGAGTTAAGGGTATGAACCCTGAATATATGTATTATGTGAATTGTTGGGAGGAGACGCACATGCTAGGTGATTGGCGTGTGGGCATGCACCATGAAAATTGTGACGTAATTGTTTTCGTGGAATTTTGTAGTCAAATAATCTTGGCATTTTCTATGTAGTTTTATGTGCTAAAGAAATTGAGCTGAGAATCTGTAGCGACCCGACCGGCCGTTTTGAGCATTTACGCTCCTTTTAACTATTTGAAGTCTTGAATAACTTCCTACGAGGTATTATGACTTGTGTGAATTGTCATTTTTGATTTTAAAATATTTCGGAGTTAGCTTGGAAGAATAAATTTCATGTTGAAAGCTTTAGTTGAAATAGTTGGACGGATGGTGACATATGTGTAAACGACCCCGGAATAGAGTTTTGATGATTCCAATAGCCTCGTATGGTAATTTTGGACTTAGGAGCGTGTCCGAAAAATTATTTGGAGGTCCATAGTGGAATTAAGCTTGAAATGCCGAAAGTTGAATTTTTGGGAAGTTTGACCGGGGGGTTGACTTTTTGATATTGAGGTCCCGAGGGCCTCGGGTGAGTTTCGGGGTAGTTTTAGACCATGTCTAGGCCATTTAAAGCTGCTGGTTTTTGGCTACAGCAGTGTGCTATACGATCGCGTGGAAATGGCCGCGGTAGCGAAGCACAAAATTGGAACAAATGGCCAGTGAATCGCAATCGCGGATGGCCTTTCGCGATCGCGTAGAGGAAATTTTCTGCTACACTGATCCGATTTTGGAAGCTTATATCTTGCAATCTATAAAGAATTTAGAGATGATCCAAAAATGAAAGTTGTATCTCTTTGTGTCTAGTTTTCAGAAATGTAAACCATTTATCATTTGGAGTTATGTACAAAAAGTTATGACTATTATACTAGAGGCTGTCCGGAAGAAGTTGGACAAGGCTATTGGGGAATTTGTTCTTCGCGATCGCGGGAGAATGGCCGCGATCGCATAGAGTACAAAAGGGCTAGAAAAATTTTGTGCTTCGTGATCGCGGGTGTTTTGCCGCGATTGCATGGGGTAGATGACTGGGCAGCAGATTTAAGTTCTGAAAATGGGAATGTTTGACTGATTTGAGCTCGGGAAGAGGCGATTGTTGGGAGATTTTCTAGGAAAATAACGGGATAAGTATTCTTAACTCAATATTGGTTAGATTACCTGAATCCATGGTTGTTTGTAACATTTTATTGGTGAATTAAGTTGCAAAATTGTGAAAACCCTCTTGGTTTAATTTGGAAATTTGAGGGTCGAGTTGGTGTCAAATTTGAGTAAAATTTGTATGGTTGGACTCGTGGTTGAATGGGCGTTCATATTTTGTAACTTTTGTCGGGTTTCAAGACAAGGGCTCCACGGGCGATATTTTGAGTAATTTCGGATTTTGTGCAAAAATTAGTATTTTGATATGGAATTATTTTCTATAATTTGTGTTGACTGAACCAAATTAATTGTGGCTAGATTCGAGGTGTTTGGAGGCAAAGGCATACCGGAGTAAAGAATTACACGGTTTGAGGTAAGTAACATTTCTAAACTTGGTTCTGAGGGTATGAATCCCCTAATTTGGTATGATATGAATTGTTTGAAGGTGACACACACGATAGATGACGAACATGTAGATGTACATCACAGAAATTGTGTCTTAAATAAATCCTGTGAAGTTGTAAAATTAATGAATCATGTTATTATCTGAACATTCTATATGTGTTAGAGAAATTGAGCATAGGCTCCTATTAAAGATCGTGTTTAGGCTACGTGCCAATATTTTGGGACCCATGGGGTCGTGTTGCTGTTGAATTAATTATTCAAAAATATACATTTCACACTCAGTAATAATTGTCCATTGTGAGGATATTTATGGGATTGAGCTGCGCAACGCAGTAGGCCATATTGGCTTTGTATATGTTATTATTAAATGGATCGGGGTTGCCCGCCTGCAGCAAGCCAGAATGGCTTTATACATTATTAATGTTCTGGATCAGGGCTGCCCGCCTACGGTAGGCCGGAATGGCTTTATACATTATTATTGTTCTGGATCGGGGCTCCCCGCCTGCAGCAGGCCTTATTGGCTTTACTATTTTATGGATCGGGGGTGCCCGCCTGCAGCAAGCCTTATTGGCTTTATTATTATACCGATCGGGGTTGCCCGCCTATAGTACGCCATATTGGCTTTATATAGCGCTTGGGATGAAGGAGCCTCTCCAAGAGTCTACACACACACCACAGCGAGAGCGATTGAGTTATAGCACTTGGGCTGAAGGAGCCCCACCGGAGTCTGTACACTAACCCAGTGAGCGTATATGATCATATATATTCGGGATAGACTTCCCAAGGCATGGACTTGCCTTACTTACTGCTTATATATATATTTGGGATGGATTTTCCCAGGGCATGGACTTGCCTTACTTATTTATATTGTAATGAATTTACCTGGACATGGATCTTGTCCGTATCATTTGCATTTGGGGATAAATTACCCCAGGACTAGATTGGCCTTATACGTTACTGAATGACTAACTGTCAATCGATGTTTATATATATAAGGGTTGGAACACCCCGGGGCTGGACTAGCCATAAACTGTACCGAGTGACCGAATAATTGGTGACCAGTATCTATAGGAGGTCTTGCTACTGAGATGTCATATTCCTCATATCATGTACTATTGATCTATTTCACTTGTACTGAGTTTAACTGTTGAATTTGAAAGCATGCCTACATTTCTGTACCATTATTTTTACTGGACTGTATCTATGAAGCTCATCATTTCTTTCAGCCTGGAGGTTAGTCTTGTTACTTATTGAGTTAGTTGTACTCATACTACACTCTGCACCCCATGTGTAGATCTAGGTGCTTCCGGATACGGAGACTGTTAGATTTTAGAGTACGTTCAGTGGAGACTATCAAGGTAGCTGCTTGGCGTCTGCTGACCTAATCTCTCTTTCCTGTTCAATTATTGTACTGTTCTATACTTTCGGACAGTGATTTTTATCGGTCAGACATTGTATTCATATTAGATGCTCATATACTTAGTGACACCGGGTTTTGGGAGTGTGATATTTGAAATTGTGAGTTTCTTCCGCTGAATTTAAGTATTTTGTTCTCAAACTTGAAATATATGGTGATTTATTTAGATTGTTGGCTTACCTAGTATTGAGATAGGCGTCATCACGACAGGTGAGATTTTTGGGTCGTAACAAGTTGGTATCAGAGCTTTAGGTCACATGGGTCTCACGAGTCATGAGCAAGTTTAGTAGACTCTTGCGGATCGGTACGGAGACGTCTGTACTTATCTTCGAGAGGCTGCCGAACCCTTAAGAAAATTTCACTTTCTTGTATTCTATCGTGCAGAATTGATTCAGCTTGAAACATAATTCTTTGAATTCCTTCCACGCATTCATGTGCGCATGTGAGCGCTCAGTATCAATTGTGTATCGATGTCTTGTGATTCCATGAACGAGGTTCGAGATGAGTATTCTGTGTTTTGGTGATGGGCCAATCTTGAGGACTTGAGGCCATGGTTAGACCGCAGCTTAAGCTCGGTAGCTTCAGTTACAACTTGTACAATTGGACTCATATGTCCGGTAATGTCCCTACGAGTGAAATTCGTGGCTCGATGAGCGGCGGAATGGCCTTGTGATGGGTATGATGTGACCGCGGAATATGTTAAGACGATTTGAATATAACGAGAAGAGTTTCCTTGAAATGTAAAGGAAAGGCCATTGGGTGCTTGATTTTCGTTTTGATGTGACGTACAGTCTCGAGTATGGATGTTTTGAAGGATCTTTCACGTTGTTAAATTTCGGGACAAATTAAATTCTCATGTTTGGTTAATGAGTTTGGACTCAAAAAGATTAAGTTATTACATATTAATTGTGGCTGTGAAATGGTATAACAAGATGCCAGTTGAGGCTAAGCAGATGGGTTACCCCCTTCGGAGTAATCTACGTAGGTGTATTCCTTATAATGTTGAGTGGAGAGTTACTTTTCTACCAGCTAGGCGTATGTGTTGAGAATTGAATTTGAATCTTGTTGATAAAGTTGACTAGACTGTCACGAGAATAAATGCGAACTTAGCGGATGATTGAGGCATTTTATGGTGGGTGTTGCGTAAGCTTGAGAAGAATTCTCGTTGAACAGACTGCAGTAATATGACAATAATAAAGTATGGGTATTGTGAGTTATGGAGTGTTTTGTTGTATGGCATTGAGCCAAGTGGGGGAGCCTACTATTGACAATTCAATTTCATGGATATATGTTAAAAATTTTAGTTTTGGTCTGAGGCATACTTGTGGGTTAGTTATGACTTGCAGAGGTAGAGATCGAGGATGACTTGGGTAAGGAAATTCCTGGATACGGGTTACAACTTTCTGAAAATATATAAATTATGGAATGATTAGGTTGTTATTTTGAAGGATATAGTGCGCACGAAGTATGAATTTGAGTGGTCTTGTTAAGGCAAGGTTACTTCTTGGAGTGTTGAGTGTGCTAAAGGAGAACGTGTCTTTTGGCCCGCTTGGGCAGCGCAATTTGAATTTGAGCAAAGTGGGTGACTCTCGAGAAGGTTCTAATGGATTCTACACTTCAATATAAGAAAGGAATGAGAAATAATTTTTAAATTCACATAAGGTCCTTCAAAGTGGGTGTCTCGGTTGTGGTACTTTGTCGTGCTTAAGAAGAATACAGTGGCTTATGTGCTTTAAGGTAGTGTAGTTGTATGTTAGGATGTCTTGTAGTGAGCTTTGGATAAGGATCGTGGAGTTTAGACAAGGAGAAGTGTCAACTTGAGGTTAGTTCAGAAGAAACTCGGAGATAATAGGACAAATTGGTAACAAGTTGGATCAGTATGGGTGATGGTATGCTCGGTTCTTTTGGTAATTATGATGTGGTGAGATTTTTTTCCAGATATTTTGATGAATGTTATAACTGCTCGGTAATTCTTGAGAAGGGTGCGCATTTCAGAAGGCGCGTTGTGTTTTGACTTACGGATGCTCATCGGTATTGCAGTACTTACCTGGTTGATAGACTACTGATATTCAAATTATTGCTATGTGGCATGGAAGAATTATGAAAGTATTCCTCATGGGGTTATCGTGAATGGAAGATGTGTTAGTCATTTTAATGCTGGAGTTGGGATCAGTTACGGTGATTCATGTGTTTGATGAATTTGGAGACTGGGAGTTCTCAGAAGTATATTGTTTCGGGGTTGCGACCTATTTCAGGTGACTACTTTATTTAAAACTCAGTGGAGGCACTAGATGCATTAATTAATTGTGATAGTTATGCGCTATGAGTATGCATATATGTGAGGTTTGAGCCCATGTGCAGGCATTAGAGCAAGTATTCATACTCGGAAGAGTGCTTAGGCTATAATATGCCTAGAGTTGACTATTAAGCGTAAAGTTATAACGTTTCCCGTATTCGTACCTTTGTTGAGAACTATCTGGGCTATATTTGAGGTTACAAAGAAGATGATTCCCTAAATAAATGAGGTAGTTACTAATTGTGCGTTAAAAATTACCGATTTGAAGTGTGATAGCATACTTTGCACATGCTTACACTATGGCGTGCTATTTATACCAGTCCAAGAGCATGAGAATCTTATTTTATTATCATATACAAGTGTACTTGTTTAATTGCTCCTGTATGATATGATGGGACTGGAGGCCTGCGACCATGCCAGGCGGATTATGTTATTGGCACGTGAGTTGTCCATGCGGGTCCAGATATTGATACGATAACACGTGAGTTGTCCGTGCAAGTTGATCTTAATGTGAGCTCTGGGAGAGCTGGTTACCGTTATTAGATTCGTGTGTCGTTGTAGAAGTGCTTGTTGAACTTACAATACGGTTCTCTACTTTGATACATCTTCTATTTTGGGTACAAGGTTACGCAGTTCTGGATTGAGTTGTATTGGTGTGGCATGTCAATGGGATAGTTGTGTTTAATACTATAAGATCATTGGACCTAGAATGTGTACTATCAGGTTTGATTACGGTATATTGGGAGGATAATATTGAATGTCGGCTTAGAAAGTGATTTTGGTTCTGGGTGGGGCGGGAGAGCTCCATGACTTGTCTATCTCATAATAGGTTATGAGTTTTTGATTGTTTCTTTCATCATTGGTAGTGTACAAAGGTTTTGGAATGAGGTTCTGTTGAATGCGGGGTTTTAATACTTGTACTTGGTTGGTTTGGAGTAATTACTGTGATTGTGATTGGGAATGGTGTTGCAGGCATGTAAGTTGTGTAGTATGTAATGTGATTATATCTGGGGTTATGGCTATGGCTTGATAGAGCTTGTTCAGACTTATACGGTGTGTGAGATTTAGATCTTGGAAAGAATTCTGGGTGTTAGAAATTGGGCTCTAAGTTTTGGGCTAAGGTTAAATTAATGATTTTCAGTTGTGTTATGTTGTCAGCCCTATATAGAATAGGGTGACGTGGGATCACCCCAGGTATGTGCATGGTAAGGAGGAACAGTGATTTAGAGGCTTAGGAACAACTCTTGGCACGTTCGAGGACGAACGTATGTTTAAGTAAGGGAGATTGTAACGACCCGACCAGTCATTTTAACGAACGTATGTTTAAGTGGGGGAGATTGTAACGACCCGACCGGTCGTTTTAAGCATTTACGCTCCTTTCAACTATTTGAAGTCTTGAATAACTTCCTACGAGGTATTATGACTTGTGTGAATTGTCGGTTTTGATTTTAAGGTATTTCGGAGTTAGCTTGGAAGAATAAATTTCATGTTGGAAGCTCAAGTAGAAATAGTTAACCGTATGGTGACATATGTGTAAACGACCCCGGAATAGAGTTTTGATGATTCCAATAGCTCTGTATGATAATTTTGGACTAAGGAGCGTGTCCGAAAAATTATTTGGAGGTCCGGAGTGGAATTAGGCTTGAAATGCCGAAAGTTGAATTTTTAGGAAGTTTGACCGGGGGTTGACTTTTTGATATCGAGGTAGGAATCTGATTCTGGAAATTGGAATAGTTTCGTTATGTCATTTATGACTTGCGTGCAAATTTTGAAGTCATCCCGGATTGATTCGATGTATTTCGGCACAAGAAATAGAATTTGAAAGTTCAAAGTTCATTAGGCTTGAATTGAGGTGTGATTCTTGATTTTAGCGTTGTTTGATGTGATTCGAGGCTTCGACTAAGTTCGTATGATGTTTTGGGATTTTATGGTGTATTTGGTTGAGGTCCCGGGGGCCTCGGGTGAGTTTCGGGGTAGTTTCAGACCATTTCTAGGCCATTTAAAGCTGCTGGTTTTTGGCTACAGCAGTGTGCTATACGATCGCGTGGAATAGACCGCGATAGCGAAGCACAAAATGGGAAACAAAGGCCAGTGAATCGCGATCGCGGATGGCCTTTCACGATCGCGTAGAGGTAATGTTCTGCTGCACTCATCCGACTTTGGAAGCTTATATCTCGCAATCTATAAGGAATTTGGAGATGATTCAAAAATGGAAGTTGTAGCCCTTTGTGTCTAGTTTTCAGAAATGTAAACCATTTGTCATTTGGAGTTGTGTACAAAACGTTATGACCATTATACTAGAGGCTGTCAGGAAGAAGTTAGACAAGGCTATTGGGAAATTTGTTCTTCGCGATCGCGGGAGAATGGCCGCGATCGCATAGAGTAAAAAAAGGGTTAGAAAAGTTTTGTACTTCGCGATCGCTAAATGACTGGGCAGTAGATTTAAGTTCTGAAAAAATTTCATTTTTGACGGATTTAAGCTCGGGAAGAGGCGAGTTTTGGGAGAGTTTCAAGGAAAACAACGGAGTAAGTGTTCTTAACTCAATATTGGTTATATTACCTGACCATGGTTGTTTTTAACATTTAATTGATGAATTAAGTTGGAAAATTGTGAAAACCCTCTTGGTTTAATTTGGAGATTTGAGGGTCGAGTTGATGTCGGATTTGAGTAAAATTTGTATGGTTGAACTCGTGGTTGAATGGGCATTCATATTTTGTAACTTTTGTTGGGTTTCAAAACATGGGCCCCACGGGCGATATTTTGAGTGTAATTTTAAATTTTGTGGAAATATTAGTATTTTGATATGGAATTAATTCCTATAATTTGTGTTGACTGAACCAAATTAATGGTGGCTAGATTCGAGGCGTTTGGAGGCAAATTCACGAGGCAAAGGGATACCGGAGTAAAGAATTACACGGTTTGAGATAAGTAACTCTTTTAATCTTGGAGCTGAGGGTATGAACCATGAATACATGTATTATGTGAAATTTTGGGAGTTAACGCACATGCTAGGTGACGGGCGTGTGGGCGTGCACTATAGGAATTGTGGCGTAATTGTTTCCGTGAAATTTTATAGTCAAATAATCTTGGCATTTTCTATGTAGTTTTATGTGTTGAAGAAATTAAGCTGAGAATCATATTAAATATCATGTTGAGGCTAAGTGCCAGTATTATTGGGACCCACATAGGTCGTATTGCTGTGAATTATTTGTTTTTAAATTAAAAATTCATACTCAGTCATATTAATGTCATTACATATCATATCTCAGTCTCTGTTGTTATTTATTGATACATTATATCATCATTTTTAGGCTATTTTCATGACATTGTGAGCCCATGAGAAAGAGACTGGAGAGATTGATGACTTAGTGAGGCCGAGTGCCTGATTGTGAGGATAATTATGGGATCGGGCTGCACACCGCAGTAGGCCATATTGGCTTTATATACTTTATTAAAATGGATCAGGGTTGCCCGCCTGCAGCAGGCCTGAATGGCTTTATACATTATTATTGTTCCGGATCGGGGATGCCCGCCTGCAGTAGGCCAGAATGGCTTTATACATTATTATTGTTCTGGATCGGGGCTCCCCACCTGCAGCAGGCCTTATTGACTTTACTATTTTATGGATCGGGGCTGCCCACCTGCAGCAGGCCTTATTGGCTTTATTATTATACGAATCGGGACTGCCCGCCTATAGTAGGCCATATCGGCTTTATATAGCGCTTGGACTGAAGGATCCCCTCTGAGAGTCTGCATACACCCCCAGTGAGCGCGGTTGATTTATAGCGCTTGGGCTGAAGGAGCCCCTTCGGAGTCTGTACACATCCCCAGTGAGCATAGATAATCATATATATTCGGGATGGACTTCCCATGGCATGGACTTGCCTTACTTACTGCTTATATATATATTTGGGATGGATTTTCCCACGGCATGGACTTGCCTTACTTATTTATATTGTAATGAATTTACCTGGACATGGATCTTGTCCGTATCATTTGCATTTGGGGATAAATTACCCCAGGGCTGGATTGGCCTTATACGGTATTGAATGACTTACTGTCAGTCGATGTGTATATATGTATGGGTTGGAACACCCCGGGACTGGACTGGCCATAAACTGTACCGAGTGACCGAATAATTGGTGACCAGTATCTACAGGAGGTCTTGCTACTGAGATGTCATATTCCTCATATCATGCAGTATTGATCTATTTCACTTGTACTGAGTTTAACTGTTGAACCTGAAAGCATGCCTACATTTCTGTACCATTATTTTTACTGGACTGTACCTGCGGAGCTCATCATTTCTTTCAGCCCAGAGGTTAGTCTTGTTACTTATTGAGTTAGTTGTACTCATACTACACTCTGCACCTCGTGTACAGATCCAGGTGCTTCCGGATACGGAGACTGTTAGATTTCAGAGTACGATCGGTGGAGACTATCTAGGTAGCTGTTTGGCGTCTGCTGACCTTGTCTCTCTTTCCTGTTCAATTATTGTATTGTTCTATACCTTCGGATAGTGGTTTTTATCGGTCAGACATTGTATTCATATTAGATGCTCATGTACTTAGTGACATCGGATTTTGGGAGTGTGATATTTGAAATTGTGAGTTTCTTCCGTTGAATTTAAGTATTTTGTTCTCAAACTTGAAAGATATAGTGGTTTATTTAGATTGTTGGCTTGCCTAGTATTAAGATAGGCGCCATCACGATAGGTGAGATTTTTGGGTCGTGACAGAATCATATTAAAAATTATGTTGAGGCTATGTGCCAGTATTATTGGGACCCACAAAGGTCATATCGCTGTGAATTATTTAATTTAAATTGAAAATTCATACTCAGTTATATTCATATCATTACATATCATATCTCAGTCTTTGTTGTTATTTATTGATACATCATATCATCACTTTCGGACTATTTTTATGACATTGTGAGCCCATGAGAGAGAGACTGGAGAGATTGATGACTGAGTGAGGCCGAGGGCCTGATTGTGAGGATTATTATTTGGATCGGGGTTGTCCGCCTGCAGCAGGCCTTATAGGCTTTATTATAGCACGTGAGTCGTCCGTGCAGATACAGATACTGATACTATAGCATGTGAGTTGTCCGTGCAGATTATAGTGCTTGGGCTGAAGGAGCCCCTCCAGAGTCTGTACACACCCCCAGTGAGCGCAGGTACCTACTGAATGTGAGTGTCGAGTGCGAGTGCCGAGTGATTTGGGAGGATTGAGTGACTGTGAGGCATGAGTGACTGTAAGGACTGAGTAACTGTGTGGCATGAGTGACTGTAAGGACTGAGTGACTGTGAGTACTGAGTGATTGGGAGGACTGAGTAAAATGATACTCCAAGAGTATGCATATGATTTTATCACTGAGTTACATCGCATTGACATGCACACATGACATACAGGCATAGAGATGGATTTTTTCTCATGCTGTACGATATTACATCATTCATGATTTCTCACACATGTTGACAGATGGGCATAGTGATGCATTTGTTTTACACGGGTTATCTGGAAAGAAAATGAAACATCTCATTTATTATTGAAAGGATTTCGGGAAAAATTATTGTTTCCAAACTTATTCATATTTTTGGCAACTTCGGTAAACGATTTGGGTTTTTACTAATGTACTTGAAAGGAAAAATTACTATTTTTGAAATAGTGATTTAGCTGAGCATTTTATCTCTGAGTTACTTCTTGTATTATTTGCTTTACATGGTTATGGACTGTTGTGGACTATTAGTTTTAAACCCGACCTTGGTACAAGCTCGTAACTACTTTCAACCTAAGGTTAGGTTTGTTACTTATTTAGTACATGGGATCGATTGTAATGATACTACACTTCTGCACCTTGCATGCAAATGTTGGCTACTGATGTTACTGTGTTCGATGGGAGCGGGATTTGAAGATGTATCTGCGTTCCGATTGTAGCTGCCTCTTGTTCATGGTAGCCTTAGATTAATAAAACTCTGTTTATGTACTTTTCAAACAGATGATTATTTATTTCATACCAGCTTTGTAAACTCTATTCGTAGAAGCTCATGATTTGTACTACCAGTTCTTGGGGAATGTATAAGATTTAGTTATTTTCTTTTACTTAATTGTCTTGTTAAATTACATTGGAATTAGATAGTGAATAGTTGGCTTACCTAACGGGTTGGGTTAGGTGCCATCACGACTAGTTGGATTTTGGGTCGTGACAAGGTGGTATCAGAGCTCTAGGTTCATAGGTTCTACAAGTCATGAGCAAGTGTTTAGTAGAGTCTTACGGATCGGTATGATGACGTCCAACTTATCTTCGAGAGGCTACAGGGCATTTAGGATAATTTCCCATCTTTATTTCTTTATCGTGCGGAGTTGATTCAGCTTGAAATATAACTCTTTGAATTCCTTCCACGCATTCGTATGCGCACATGAGCGCTCGGTATCAGTTGTGCATCGACGGCTTGTGATTCCATGGACGAGGTTCAAGGTGAGTATCCTGTGTTTTGGTGATAGGCTAGTCTGGAGGACTTGAGTACATGGTTAGACCGCAGCTTAAGCTCGGTAGCTTCAGTTGTAACTTGTACAATTGGACTCATATGTCCGGTAATGACCCTACGAGTGGAATTTGCGGCTCGATGAGCGGTAGAATGGTTGTGTGATGGGTATGATGTGACCGCGGGATATGTTAAGATGATTTGAATATGACGAGAAGTGTTTCCTTGAAATGTAAAGGAAAGGCCAATGGGTGCTTGATTTTCGATTTGATGTGACGTACAGTCTCGAGTATGAATGTTTTGAAGGATTGTTCACATTTTAAATTTTGGGGCAAACTAAATTCTCATGTCTTGTTAATAAGTTTGGACTTGAAAAGATTAAGTGATTGCTTAGTAATTGTGACTGTGAAAGGGTATAACAAGATACCAATTTGAGGCTAAGTAGGTGGGTTATCCCCTGCGGAGTAATCTACGTAGGTATGTTCCTTATATGTGAGTGGAGAGTTTCTTTTCTGCCAGCAGGGCGTATATGTGGAGAATTGAATTTAAATTTGGCTGAGAAAGTTGACTTAAGTGTCAAGAGAATGATTGCGAGCTTAGCGGATGATTTGGGGTATTTTTATGGTTAGCGTTGCATGAGTTTGAGAAGAAGTTTCGTTGAACTGACTGTGGTATTATGACAGTAATAGAGCATTGGTATTGTGATTTATGGGATGTTTTAATCTATGACTTTGAGCCAAGTGGGGAGCCTACTATTGATAATTCAATTTCATGGTTATATGTAAACGTTTAGTTTTGGGCTGAGGCATACTGGTGAGTTAGTTATAACTTGCAGAAATTGAGATCGAGGATGACTCAAATAAGAAAATTCCTGGATACGGGTTATATTGCACTTATGAGTATATGAAAATCGTGGGATGAGTGAGTTGTTATTTGTGAATGATGTAGTGTGCACGGAATATGAATTTGATAAGTGGTATTAAAGTAGAGTTACTTCTTTGAGTGTTGTTGTGCCAATGGGGCACGTGTCTTTTGGCCCATTTGATCGGTGTAATATGGATTTGAACAAAGGGGGTGACTCTCGAGAAAGTTCTAATGGATTCGAGATTAATATGTAACAATTGAGAATTTTTGGCGGATTTGTTTATGGCTAAAATCTGAGATTTAAGTTGGATGGTGTCGAGACTTGTGGCATTTTTGTATATCATTATGGATTTTACATTTCGGTATCAGAAAGGTGAATGAAATGGCCTTAGACTCAAATAAGGTATTTTCAAAGTGAGTGTTTCGGTTGTGGTATTTATAGGGGTAATTATGATGTGGTGAGACTCTACAAATATTTTGATGGCAATATTCTTGGGTTTGGTGACCTACGAGGTTTGGTCGAGTTAGAGGAATTTAGTTCTAATAGCTTGATTATGTGCAGATGGATTTCAAAGTGTTCTTGATAGTTTCTACCATGGTTTGGACCGGATATTTTCTACTGGTGTGGGAAACGTGTTGTGTATTGTTATTTCCTCCTGGAAGGAAGCAAGAGGAAGGTTTCTAACTAACCAGGTATGTAATTTGCTGGTGACTTAGAGTTGATAATGGGATTCTTGTGCTTGTCACATGATGGCATAATAGATGTGGTGTGGTGTGCGGGATTAGGATTTAGGTGACAGTTCAGTCTTGAAGAGAAGGTAATGAATGTTGGACAGCATGGTCAGTTTCAAATATTTCGATAAATGTTATAACTGCTCGGCAATTCCTAATAAGGGTGCGCATTTCAGAAGGCGCTTTGTTTTATGACTTACGGATGTTCATCGGTATTGCAGTACTCACCTGGTTGATAGACTGCTGATATTCAAACTATTGTTGTGTGTCACGGAAGAATTATGAAAGTATTCCTCATGGGATTATCGTGAATGGAAGATGTGCTAGTCATTCTAGTGCTGGAATTGGGATCACTTACGGTGATTCATGTGTTCGATAAATTGGGAGACTGGGAGTTCTCAGAAGTATATTGTTTCGGGGTTGCGACCTATTTGAGGTGACTATTTTATTTAAAACTCAGTGGAGGCCCTAGTTGCGCTAATTATTTGTGATAGCTATGCGCATATATGTGAGGTTTGAGCTCATGTGCGGTCATTAGAGCAAGTATTCATACTCGGAAGAATGCTTAGGCTATTATATGCCTAGAGTTGACTGTTAAGCGTAAAGTTATAACGTTTCCCGTATTCGTACCTTTGTTGAGAACTATCTGGGCTATACTTGAGGTTACAAAGAAGATGATTCCCTAAATAAATGGGGTAGTTACTAATTCTGCGTTAAAAAAAATTGTCGATTTGAAGTGTGATAGCAGACTTTGCACGTGCTTACACTATGGCGTGCTATTTCTACCAGTCCAGGAGTATGAGAATCTTATTTCATTATCATATACAAGTGTACTTGTTTAATTGCTCATGTATGATATGCTGGGACTAGAGGCATGTGACCATGTCGGGCGATTCATATTATTGGCACGTGAGTTGTCCGTGCCGTGTGTGGGAATTCTATTTCTATAATAATTTATCTGATCTATTAATTTCCTTCCTCTACAATTGTGCACATGCACCTACGGCTATCCTCTTCACGAAATTTCAGGAGTTGGTTGTAACATTGCGGTTGTGGTAGTGCTTGTTGAACTTGCAATACGGTTTTCTTTCTTGAGACATCTTCCATATTTGGGTACACAGATTACGCAGTTGTGGCTTGAGTTATATTGATGTGGCGTGTCTGTGGGATAGTTGTGTTTAATAATATAAGGTCATTGGACCTAGAATGGGTACTATCACGCTTGATTAAGGTATATTCAGGAGGATAATATTGAAAGCCGGCTTAGGAGAGGATTATGGTTCTGGTTGGGGTGGGAGAGCTCCATGTCTAGTTGATCTGATGAGTGGTTATGAGTTTTTGATTGTTTCTTTCATCATTGGCAGTGTACGAAGGTTTCGGAATGAGGTTCTGTTGAATGTGAGGTTTTATACTAGTACTTGATTGGTTTTGTGTAGTTACTGTGATCAGAAATGGTGCTACGAGTATGCGAGTTGTGTAGTATGTTGTGTGATTATATCTGGGATTATGGTTATGGCTGGATACAGCTTGTTCAGGCTTATACAGTGTGTAAATGTCAGATTCGGGTCTTGAAAAGAATTCTGGATGTTAGAATTTGGCTCCATAGTTTTTGGGCTAAGGTTAAATTAATAATTTTCAGTTATGTTGTGTGATCAGGCCTATATATAATAGGATGACGTGAGATCAACCCCGGGTATGTGCGTGGTAAGGTGGAATAGAGATTCGAAGGTTAAGAACAACTCTTGGCACGTTCGAGGACGAACGTATGTTTAAGTGGGGGAGAATGTAATGACCCGATCGGTCATTTTGAGTATCACAGCCACGTTTCCCCATTTACTACTCAATTTATACCTGATTTATGACTTATCGGGTTAGTTGGTTCAGGTCCGGAAGGATTTCGGAGTGAAATGAGACACTTAGTCTCATAATTGAAAACTTAAGTTGGAAAAGTTGACCGGATATTCATTTATGTCTAAACGACCTCCGAATTTAATTCTGATGATTCCAATAGCTCTGTATGGTGATTTTGGTCTTAGGAGCATGTCCGAAAAATTATTTGGAGTTCCGTAGTGGAATTAGGCTTGAAATGCCGAAAGTTGAATTTTTGGGAAGTTTGACCGGGGGGTTGACTTTTTGATATCGGGGTCGAAATCCGATTCTGAAAATTATAATAGGTCCGTTATGTCATTTATGACTTGTGTGAAAAAATTTGAGGTCAATCGGACATGATTTGATAGGTTTCGGCGTTGTTTGTGGAAACTTGAAATTTCAAAGTTCATTAGGCTTGAATTGGGGTATGATTCGTGTTTTTAGTGTTGTTGGATGTGATTTGAAGACTTGACTAAGTTCGTATGATGTTTCAGGACTTGTTGGTATATTTGGTTGAGGTCCCGAGGGGCTCGGGCGTGTTTCGGATGGTATTTGAATTATTTTCCTTCATTTTTGCAGTGCTGGTAGCTGCTGATTTCTGGTGTTTCAAACCTTCTTCGCGATCGCGAAGATTGGGACGCGATCGCGTAAGCTTATTTGGGGCAGGGGTATTTTTGTTCAATGCGGTCGCAGAGGAAGGAACGCGATCACATAAGTGTATTAAGCCGTACTTCACGAACGCGTGGATGAGGTCGCGTTCGCGCAGAAGGATTTGAGCAGTAGATGAAAGAAGGCAATTGCTCTACGCGATCGCATGGGGCTGAACGCGTTCGCGTAGGTTTGAGAGGCAGTGATCCGCGATCGCGTGAGTGATTTCGCGTTCGCGTAGGGTAAAATGTGTGGGCAGTCTACTTTGTGCTTCGCGATCGCGAGGCCATTTCCGTGATCGCGATTAAGAAAATTTGGGCAGTTGAAAAACTATTTTTCGCGATCTCGTGGGAATATTCGCGATCGCGTAGAGCAAATGACTGGGCAGACCATTTTCCATTTTTGACGGATTGGAGCTCGGGAAGAGGCGATTTTTGGGAGATTTTCAGAAAAAACAACGGAGTAAGTGTTCTTAACTCAATAATGGTCAAATTACCTGAATCCATGGTTGTTTTTAACATTTAATTGGTAAATTAAGTTGAAAAATTGTGAAAACCCTCTTAGTTTAATTTGAAGATTTAAGGGTCGAATTGATGTCGGATTTGAGTAAAATTCTGTATGGTTGGACTCGTGGTTGAATGGACATTCGTATTTTGTAACTTTTATCGGGTTTCGAGACGTGAGCCCCACGGGCAATTTCTGGAGTGTAATTTCGAATTTTGTGGGAAAATATTAGTATTTTGATATGTGTTATAAAATAAAGACAGTAAAGTAAAGACAAGTGTAGAGAGAAACTGATATATTATTCTAACTTCAAACTTATGTACATAATGAACTGAATTCTCCTCTATTTATAGAAGAAAGGAAGCTGTTGTGTAAGCTGCTACTGCAAGCTGCTGTGTAAGCTACTACTGCAAGTTGTTGTGTAAGCTGCTTGTAAGCTGCTGCTGCAAGCTGCTGTGTAAGCTACTACTGCAAGCTGTTGTGTAAGCTGCTTGTAAGCTGCTGTGTAAGCTGCTTGTAACTGTTGTGTAAGCTGCTACTTTAAGCTGTTGTACCATATATAGATAATCTTCTACCATGGGTAATAT
>AWOL01S0006088.1:3469-23418 GCA_000715115.1 Nicotiana otophora
AAAATAACGGTTGAGTACGAAAGTAGACTTGTTCGGGAGGACCACTCACCGTGAGAACGGGCCTCCCACTTGCCTTTTGAGAGTTTGCGCCACTCGCCCTCAAAGTACGAGAATTGTTTACAGATCCCCTCGACCCACTCTTTGAAGCAAGGGACTGCGTTGGGAACTCGAGCAACTGCTGCATGATGGTAGAAGCAGGCAATAAGAAAAAAGAACAAAAGAAATTCCAAGTACTGAGAAGGGAAAGAAACTTACAGACTGAGTTCCACTTTTCACGGAATGCAAAATATTCAGAGGGAATGAGATCTTTGGTTTTACCCGAACAAATCTCCCCTGCCAGCCTCGATCTCGATCTTAATCGATGCTCGACAATGGAGCTTTACTTTCCTGACGAACGAGCTTGATTAGCCCCTCCTTGGAAAATTCGGGGACTATAGATACGAAGAAGGTGGTCGATGGTGAATCGAGGTGCTTCGATGTTGTTGACAAAATGGCATAGGAGGTTTACGATCCTCCAAAAGGACGGGTGAATCTGCTCGAGGCAGACCTCGTATCTTTTGCAAAACCTAAGAATTATGGGATCCACCGGGGCAAGCGTAAAGGAGTAAGTGTAAACACTTAGGTACCCCTCCACATGAGTGGAAATGTCCTCATCGAGACCAGGGACGAACACTTCTTTACCCTCCCAATTGCAATCGTCCCGAACTTTAGGGAGTGTATCCTCGGTAATGGAGCATATGTACCTCCATACCCCCTCGCCTCAGTCCTATTGACAGAAAACATTTTCGACCTTAAAGTCGTTCACAATGGAGCAGCCTCAGGGGATGAAGCTCTTCAGGGGAGGTTCCGGGGCCACTTCAGGTATGGTCACCTCAGCATTTGTAGCCGGGTTAGAAGTTGAAGGGACGACCTATTGAGCCAGAAATTTTGAAGTCTTCGCCATCGAATTCTAGTAAATATAAAGATAAAGGTGAAGATGAAGATTTGAAGGTGGGGATGAAGATTTGAAGATAAGGATGAAGGTATGAAGGTCAGATTTGAAGATTTAAAGGTGGAGTATGAAGATTTGAAGATGGGGAGATGAAAACCTGAAGATCTATGTAATAATGTATGAATATTTTAAGGGGGTTGGAATGAAGGGAAAGGTTCGAGGGTAAATCAAGGAGCTCTGGAATCGGAAAGTAAAAAAGCGATAAGAGGGACCGAAGCTTTTATAGAGAAGGGGTAATCAATGCGTGACTTTTTGCATTTGGGGACGGTGAATCGGCGGCTGACATGTGTCTGAAGTCAGAACGACGAGAAGCGAGGGGACTATCTGTGTATGCATAAAATCGGGGATAGAGTTTTCCCCGATTCCCCTATGAGGAAACAAAAGGGAAGCACGGCTCGACAAGACTATAAGCGAGGCCGAAGGACGGATCGGGCACGGTGGAATAACGAACCCAGACCATAAAGTTTCTGGACCACGGGAAATGCGGAGAACGGTTGTGCATGACGAGTAGGGAGCTGTAATATTCTCCCTCAACCGGATATTACAGCGCGAATTTCGTCCGATATCAACTGCGGATCGACATTTACCGGAAAAAGAAGAGTTTTACCTTTTTTTTAGACTTGTAGTAGGACTCAAATTGCCCTACTATATAAAGGAAAAAGTTTCTTTCATTTGAACACACTATGAAACGCAAATCAAAGCAATAAAAGTTTATTTTTTCTTCTAGTTATTATTCAAAGCGTTCTTCATTCGTTCTCTGCTTTATTCGCAACCGAACTCATACCGAGGAGCCGATCAAGATTGAATTTCAATGTTCAATCTAAGATAAGGCTTGATCATCACATTACAATTGGTTTGAACTTTTATTTTATCTTTAACTTAATTACTTGTTGTTCTTAGATCATGCGTATTGATTAAATTACATATCCGTTAAATAGTGTTGTAAAAGGCGTGGGCGTAAGGCAGGGCATTTTATATATGCCTCAGCGGGGCGTAAGCCCCGAGGCGCAGGGCGTAAGCTCCATAGATATTTAATTTTTAATATTTTATAAAATAATATAATGACAGTTAATATTTATAAACAGGTAAAATTGCATAAAAATTGAAGAAAATTATATATATGTGTGCTCCATCCCCACAAAAACTAATCAAAATAATCTATTATACGTTACTTACAAGCACAAGTAATTTGAGTCTAAAAGAATAAAATTTTCTATATGGAGGAATAAAAAGAATGATTAACCTACAATTTGAACTTTGAATTTGCTGCTATGAAGAAAAATGTAGTTCTCTTTCTATTTGTAAAAAAGAATTAAATATTCGTTGCTTTTGGAAGATATTAACAGACTAGCGGACAAGATAAAAAATTGGAAAAACTATGAATTAGGGTTTAAATCAATAAAAAGGTTTTTACTTTTAAATTTAATACTTTTGAGTTCCTTTTTAAACCTTTTGAGTAATTACCAAACTGACTTTTGAGAATTTGGGTATTATATGAAGGACTAATTCAACAAATTTTGTTTTAATTTGAAAAAGTCTATGGGGCTTACTCATTACTAAAAGAACGTGCCCCGAACGCCCGGACTTACGCCCCGAATTTCCGGGCGTACGCTCCAAATTGCGGGGCGTACGCCTCTTGAGACTTTCGCCCCACACCATCGCCCCGGGGCCTTTTTGGTACGCCTCGCCCCGGAGCTCGCCCCAAAAATACTTTTTAAAACAGAACCGTTAAACCACGTATAAATTTAATTGTTACTCATTTTTTAAAATAACTAAATATATATAATATATTTTTAGGGGATAATGTTAACTGATCACCCTTCGCCTTCGCCAATGGTAGTTGTGCCCCCAAATAACAAAAAGGAAAACGAGCGCGAGTTTATCATTTTTCAAATTAAAGGAAAACAGCCAATAAATGACAAGACAAGAATAACATGCTAACTGGGAAGAGAAATTGTGGTTGAGATGTGTGAATGGCGTAATCACATTCCAAAAACTTAGCTAGCTAGGCAAATCTCAAAAAGGTAAAACCACTTCTTTTTTTATATTAAAAAAATTATTTACATACTTAATAGGAATGAGCAATGATTAATTAAGCTAAGAGCTATGTTGCCTAATACAATATTTGTTGACTTTTGTTGGGGAGCATAATTTGTCTTCCACCAATATATATTGTTGGCAAGTCGAAAATTCCTCTAGCTTGGTCGCCCAAATCATGAAATTCTCCACTCAATTAGTCAAAGTTATGCACTTAGTCAACTCGATAATCATCAGCATTTAGCCCTTAAAAAAGAAAGTAATTCTATCAACGTTCCAAATAGGGATTAATAAAAAAACACGAACATATGTTTCATGTGTTCCATATTGATATTTTCCCCTTTTCCTTCAAAGGTCACCATGTATATGTTCCTCATATTGACAACATAGTTTTTTGGGTAATTATATAGTATGGATGTTGATTGATTCGAGTAATCTAGAATTAGGTGTCGTAGAATTCATTAAAGGAGAAACACTTCTTCCTACCAAAGATTTCTGCTTATTAACGGCATATTCAATAATAAAAGTAAAATTTGAATTTTTTCTTCTACTTTGAAAGTATAGGTACGTGCTAGAATCTTAAATACTATCCTCAGATATATACGAAAAAAGGGATAAAGATGACAAAGGTAAATCAATTTATTATTAGTGATACAAGTGGGACGTTTTTCCAACAAGAACCTATATCAACTCACCCCCACACCGTACACAAACGACTCCTTACCCCTCAATAAAAAGGAATGGATGAGTCTTAACTTTTATCTCAAAGACATCAATCAGTCAATCTTTAGTCACCTACTAAAAGATTAGATTCATTGGATTAGTCAAGAAAAAACATATTAAAGTCATAAATCACATACCCTATATATAGTGATTTAGCATCTAAATTCCAATAATGAAGAAATGATTAACACATGTGATCACGCCCAACTATGCCTCCTAAAAGGTCTAACGGTCGTTGCAAATATAATCCGATTTACAAGTCCAGAGTCGAATCCCACGGAAAATTAATCTACTAATTACAACTACTAGATCCGCACGAATTCAAGCAATCATCCTTCAGAAATATTAAATAATGATTTGAATGTTTACTAACTAAGAGTAAAGTAATTAAACTACAGTAATTTATAACTAACAGAGGAAATGTTATGGACAAGATTTGAAAAAGTCTTGGGTTATGATTTCCCCTATTGTCAGAATCCTCCCCGCTACGTTTCCTATAAATTCGTCTAAGTATTCTCTACCGATCGTGAGTACTTTGGGTGTCGTAATTCTCTTTCGAGTAACTACCGCAATTTACTAGACGTATTTTTCCGAACTACATTAGCTGGTTCTAATTCACCGCTCACTAGGATCGCACCAAGGTTTCGTTATTCCTAATCATACCTTTAAACCATCCGTATTGATTCCTCACATACGTTAGGAGTGATATTGTTCAACAACTACCTAAATATGTACCTTTTTTTCAAGCAATACATACTAAATAGCACAGTCGATTGAGAGCTCTTCAATCAACCATAATGTAAACTTAGTTGAACAAGCAAAGATAAATCAAAGGCAAATCTATATTAAACATAGCAGAAGATCATCCTCCAATAGGTTCCATCAAACCCTAGATTAGAAAGTTTAACTACTCATAAATGTATCATCAATCATCATAATGTTCAAAGACATTAAACTACAAAGTACATAGATAAACGGAGGGAATTGTCATTTGATTCTTTCTCCATTGTTCTCCGTAGCCTTTGTATTCACCAAAAATAGTGTCCAACCCTTTCTCAACTCATTTGGGAAGTATTTATATGTTAGGATTGAAGTCCTTGAGTCCAAATCCGGGTCGGAGTCTTTTACCCCGCGACTTTTATTCACCTGGCTATAGATTTCGCGAAGCCTGTTCTTTAGCGCGGTCAACCTGGCTACAGACCTCGCGAAGCCTGGTCTATAGCGCAGTCAACCTGGCTATAGACCTCGCGAAGCCTGGCCTATAGCGCGGTCAACCTGGCTATAGACCTTTCGAAACCTGGTCTGTAGCACGGTTTGGGTACTTGATGTTTTTGCGCTCTGTTTTTGCATTTTTGTTCTCTTTTTTCGTAACTTTCATTCGACTATTTCTTCCGATGTTCCTACATATAAAACAACACAATTTAGTTCAAATGTCGCACAATAAATCACTAAACCAACAAAATATAGGGCGAGTAATGTGCGAAAGGTATAGCATTAATTTCGAACATCACCACCCCACATTTAAATGTTACTCGTCCTCGAGTCAACCACCAATTCACACTAACATTGAGCACTTTATTTTCTTTTAGCACATCTGAAGCACACCATACCTATGACTATGGTTGATAGCAATAATTAAAGCTTAGCATATGCCTTCAACACACACTTCCCTTTACTTTATGCCATACCTCAAAAATTTATTCAACAACAAGACAACATGCTTATAACAATCCTAATCTCACACCCCGACTCAATATCACAATGTATTCAAGGCTTGAACACTTAACATCATAGAGTAATCTAACAATGCCACCTATCCCTTGAGAAATCATGTGCCCTCACAATAAGAATACGAATAAGAGAGTAAGTTGAATCCACACATTCGAATCAAATGCTCAAATATATTTTAAGAATTCACGTATATCAAAGAAATCCCTCACTCTCGCAAAGAGAAGTCACATGCATGCACAAAGTACCATAGGCTTGCCCATTATGAAAACCTCTACTAATGTAGGCTTGCTCGATCTAAAATCAATTATGACTTTTTATGGTAATAATGTGGGTTAAAGGACGGGTAGGATAAATTTGGAAATAGTGACTGACCCTCTTAAGCACTTTAACACATCACAAAATTAACTTAAGCGCATATTTCTTCAACTCAACTGCAATTTCACAAACAATATCATCCCCAAAGTATTTTCTCTTTCTTTAAGCACTACTTTAATTTATATCCACTAGCAAGAACAAGATATTCTCATTTTCTTTTGCTACATATTTCTTTTTTCTTGTCAAACAATATGTTTTTTCTTTTCTACCATTCCTTCTAGTGGTATATTCCTTACAATATAAGTGCACCTTTCTTTCATTCATTGGTTCCACTCAAAAGCCACCCAAGTTCCTTCCTTAATTCTTTTAGCTCATTTTACAATTAAAGTGATTTAAGAGGTAAAAAGATCAGAATAGTCATAATTAAGAATAAAGGGGTATAGGCTTGTAATGTGGTTGCCAAATAAAAGTTTATAGGTTTAAAAGGGTTGACTAGGGAAAAATATTATTTGTAGCAAGAATTAAGCTCAGACGAATCAAAGAAAGCCTAAAATTATTTTTTTCAAACCGAGCAAAACCTAAAATTTCGCTTCAACTCGCATTCTAGGCAAGTTCTAAAATCTAATGCAAATACACAGACTATACAATTTCTCACCACACATGCCACATGACTCGTTAAGGAAGGTTTCATTCTGATTCGCAAACAATTGCAAGTATTCACAGAGTCACAAAATATTAAACATCAAGCACAAAGTTATACAAGCCAAGAAAATGAGATATAGGCGTCAATAAACATGTTATCTACTCAACAAGGCATCATAAGTATTTTCAAACCATAGGGAAGGTACTATACATGCTAGAGCTTAAATATGCTACTATCAAACTAGTCAAAGGAGCCTAGCAAATCTCATTTTTCCCATCCTTTTATTCCCTAAATCCTACTCTACTCTAAAGATAAAAAAACTACTACCCAGTTCAACTACATCCCGTGAAAAAGAACCGAGGCACAAATAAAATTCACGAGGGATTATTACTACCTAAAGTAATAAAAAGACATATTTTTGGATTTTTCTATTTTTTTTAGATTTTAGTCCCTGAAGAAAACTGTCAACGAGATCTATCGTCGGGAAAAGTCCAATCATTTCAATTTTTTTTAATTTTTATATTCTATGCTAATATAGAAAAGACGAAGCTAAAAAAATAAAAATAAAAAATAAAATAAGAAGTAATTAGTGTATCTAATATTTACAAGTCACAGAGAATACAACCTCCCTACCCCACACTTAATTCATGCAATATGCCTAGTGCATATATAAATTCATAAAACACAAGTAGGGTAGTAGGAAAAGCTCCCTGATCAGTCATCGTCATCGCGTTCATCTTCAAAGGCCCCATCTACAGTTGTCCACTCTTCATCCTCTTCTCCCTCCTCTACATCATCATCATACTCCTCCTCGGACTACTCTGGCTAGGCCTCAGAACACTCTGGCATGTTGACATCCTCATCCTCTGGGAGCCGTTGGACATCTCCAAGCCCAACCAGCTGCTGGGCATGAGCATTAAGTGGGAAACACTCCTCCATGATGGCCCTTCCTCCCTAGTGGTCGGCCTTCCTCCAATCCTAAGCTGCAAGTCCATCATCCCATATAAATGGGCCATGAAGATGTCATCACGAGCAGTGCGCTCGGCACCTGTCAGTGAAGCCATCACACTCCCGTCCTTAGCCTGATTACTGGTGATGTCCGTCAGTCGGGGGGGTGATGGAATGACTACATCAATAGCTCACTCCTCCTCCACATCTTCTTTTCTCCGATACTGAGTCAGCATGTTACCAAAGGACAATCTATCAATTCTCTTGCTTGTTCTCACCTACGCCATCTAGTAGCGAATCAAGTGTCCCACATTCACTTTCTGGCAAGTCATTAGGAAGTACAACAGGCATACCCTTTCATGGCTAATAAGAGTCTCATGGTTGCATGGTAGTAAGGGCATGTTAATCAATCTCAACCACACCTAAGCTTCCGGCTTAATTTTTGTCTTTGGAAATTTTCTTTGAAGTTGGGTCTTATTATCACGAACCCAAGCGGCCACAGAATTGACACCACGGAGAGTGTGTCTCAGCGCCATAGATGTTGGACTGGTAATGAAGTTATCTAGGGGCTCCCGGGGAACATCCGAAGCTCCTAAGTAATTGCATATAGCTGAAGCAGAAAAATCAATCAACCTCCCCCGAATAGGCACTAGCTGCTCAGGATCATTCGGATCATACCCGGCGTAAAACTCATGGACAAGGTTTGCATTGATATCCCAGTCCTTCCAAACACGTAGATCAATCCAAGATTATGAATTCCCTTCCAAACTGAGTGATACTTAGCTTTTAGATGGCGCTCATGAACAACCGACTCAGAGTATATATACTTCGTCTAACAAAGTTGTACCAGTCTTGGCAGATGTGGGTATACTCTTAAGACCAAATTTTCGTTGTCCCGCCGGCTGTGGGCATGAGGCTTCTAGAGCTGCAACTGCTTGCAACCCCTCAACCTGGCTTGAAGTGGCTTCCCCTCATTTTCTCTTTTTTGGTGGATGTGCGAAGAAGACTTAGCTTTGGTGGGAGCAGTGTCTTTTCCCTTGCCTTTACCGATGTCCTTCTTAGGAGGCATATTCATACCTACACAAGTAGACATTAGTCAGTCTTGGAAGCATTGAATCACTTCAAAACATGGTCTGGTGATGGTAGGCTATAATCCCGTATTATAGTCACTTATTGCACTCTAATTCACTGCACTTTACTTATGTTGAGTTTTAATTAGTAGTGTTTTGCACTTATTATGTGTTTTATGCCGTGTATGAGTGATTCCGAGTTATTTAGATGTTGCGGAGCAAATTCGAGCCAATTGGAGCCTTGAAGTCTGAGTAGAAGCCCAAAGGATTAAACCGGGATCGCGTTCGGGGGTCGAGCACCAAGTGCGGATGTCAAAAACTGGAGAAACGAACTACTCTGAGAATAATGCATAGCCGCGCCGCATGGGACAATGCGGTAATGCAAAATCTGCCCAGAATCCATTTTGCAAATCGTTATGGAATTCCTCACATGCGGCGCGGTAGTACAAATTTGTTAGAGTATTGTCCCATTTCGGCTAAAAAGGGTATTTTCGTCTGGGTTTATTGGGGGATGGCTTAAATACACGAGAAAACACCATTTTCGGCACGTTTGGCAGATGTTTGACCTAAGGAGACCAAGGAGGAGTTGGAAAAACACAAGCACAAGGATTTCATCATTCCTTCCTCACTCAATATCCAAGTTTGGATTGAATTTATGTTTTCTTATACTTTAGTTACATTTGTGAAGAACTTCTCCCTGTCTATAGAGTAGATCCAACAGGGCTTTGATGGATTTGGTGTGTTGATGATTGTTTGTGGATTATTACTCTATTTTTATGTATTTGAATCATTTTTGGAAGATTTAATTGTTGTATCTATATTCACTTATTCTTGTAATCAAAAGAGGCATAACTTGTGATATTTTTGCATTATATTGTGGGTTGAGTTCATAGATTCTTCTAAGTAATCAAAAGAGGCTAGTTGAATCATTTATTAAACCTAGTTAGGAGAATAATCGAGAGAGGTTCTCCTAAAGACCAATCCATTGCGCATTCTTGCATATCTTCACAAAGTTTAAATTGGTTCATATTGAGAGGTTGAGACTTAATCGAGAGAAGAGTTTCTACAAAATAATTATACTGATAATTAAGTGAATTCGAAAGACTCACTTGAACATTAGAAGTGAATTATCTAGAATTAAATCCCATACAATTATTTTGCACCTATCCTATCAAAACCCCATTTTCTCCCATTGATAACTTCCTTGCTTACCTTTGTCGCGATTGTCATTAGTCAATAGCTGTAGATTTTAGATTATTAATTATATAAATCTCAGTTGTTGATCCTCCTGGGCAATCAAGCTATAAGCTACGAGAATACTATTTAAATCTAATCCCTATGGACACGATATTATACTATACTATCTTTGACTAGCGAGCACAATTTAAGTGTGTGTTTTGCACTCGTCATCTTATAACCACACACTTAAGAGTTCATCACATGATGTTCAACATTTTCAAGGCTACTCAAACTTCACCTCTTTATTTTAGCATGAGAATCAAGCAATGCCACAATGATGTCTACTACAATGGCGAAGCATATGGCTACCGGTGAACTACCCCACACTTAACATTTCAAGTGGTGTAAGGCGATATAGCACTATTATTACAATCTCGGAGACTCGGGCTCCAATAAGGACCAAGAATGCCTTTGAGGCACTTTGACAAACACTTAGCGTCTACTAGTGCCATGGAAGTGCTTGTAGGAATGAGGGATTGCCCCACCCTCCCAAATCGGCTTGGGAATTTCGTGCTACCACTTTTGTACACAACAACAATACCATTCTTATGGGGTTTATGGGGTTAGGAAAAACAAGCATATTGTTACTATGAAGAATGTACCCAAAAGTTATCTGATTTCATTATTTTACTCAATTCGAAATTTGGCAAAGAAAAGAGTTAGAAACCGTACCTTAAATGCTTAGGAGGGGGAATGCCTTCAATTGATGTTCCTAGTGAGTTAATGAATGGATGAATGATTGGCTTCAATTGAGATTGTGTGTGAGGGGGAGGATGTTTTGTGAGAGGTCTGAGGTAGTAGGGTGTTCTAATTAAGGTGTGTATGTGTGTGGTGTTTTATTATAAAGAAGTAATAATAAACAAAAAGTAATTAAAAAAAGAAACTTGAGCTTACCTGGCGCCGCGAGGTCTGCCGCGAGGTGGGTCTCGCTACAGCCCAGGCGACGCGAGCTCTGCAGCAAGGAGAGAGCCCGGCAACGTGAGCGAAATAGCCCGGCCTAGCGCACTAGGAACCTGGCGCTGCGACGTCTGCTACTAGGTCCACTGTACTATATGTTGTGTGATGCGAGTTAGGCAGCGAGATACGGAGCGTACTAAAGTGATTTTTATTTCGTTTTGTGAACGACTCCAAGCACTATGACTTCCCAGTGTGCTCCAGTACCTGTTCACAGACCAAGACTTAACTAAAAGCTATTTAGTGCCTACAAACAAAAAGAAAATTCTAGTTATGCTAAAATAAACTTTGAATTGGGTTTCCTCCCAACGAGCTCCTTAGCAAACGTCACGGCATGACAAATATAACATTATAATAGGTTGCCTTCTACAAAGCTCCTGATTTAACGTTGTGGCACGACAAAGGCAATCGAACTTAAGGTTCACTCAACATTTTAGGTTCTTGCAAATGAGTCACTGACACACCTTTTTCCTCATCTATGCCCAAGTAATGTTTAAACCTTTGTCCATTGACTCTAAACTTGCGAGAGCTATCTTCTGATGCAATTTCTACGGCTTCGGTGGGATGCATCTCTACCACACGGAATGGTCTTGACCATCTTGACTTCAACTTAGCCGGAAACAACTTCAATCTCGAATTGTATAACAATACCACATCTCCAGGTTTAAAATTTCGCTCAAGAATATTTTTATCATGCATCATCTGCATTCTTTCTTTATATAGCCTTCTACTCTCAAAATCATGGTAATGGAACTCATCAAGTTCATGCAACTCTGTGACTCTACTCGTTCCAGTGGCCTCCAAGTCTAGATTTAATTGACTTAACGCCCAGAAGGCTCTGTGCTCTAACTCCATCGATAAGTGGCATGCCTTTCCAAATATCAATTTGTATGGTGACATACCAATCGGAGTTTTGAATGTAGTGCGGTAGGCCCATAGCGCATCATCCAATTTTTTCGCTCAATCAGTCCGAATAGCATTTAAGTTTTGGTCAAAACACTTTTGATTTCTCTGTTCAACACCTCTACTTGCCCACTTATTTGTGGCTGATACGGAATGGCAACCTTATGGCGAACACCATATTTCTCCAACAACTTTACAAAGGCTCGGTTGCAGAAGTGGGTGCCTCCATCACCGATGATCACTCTTCGAGTACCAAATCGGGTGAAAATATTTTTTCTCAGAAAACCAATAACTCCCTTTTGCATCATTTGTTGGTAGTGCCACGGCTCCTACCCATTTCGAGACATAGTCCCCAGCTACCAGTGTGTACTTGTTGCTATATGAGCTGACAAATGGTCCCGTAAAATTGATTCTACATACATGAAATACTTCTACCTCTTGAATTGGGTTCATGGGCATCTCATGTCGACGGGAAATATTCCCCGCCCGTTAGCACTCATCACAGCTTTTTACCCAAAAGAGTGCATCTTTAAACAATGTCGGCCAATAAAAGCCCAAATCCAGCACTTTAGTAGTTGTCCTTACTCCTCCAAAATGCCTTCATACGATGAAGCATGACATGCCTGCAAAATAGAAGGTTGGTCTATCACGGGAATGCATCTCTAGATCATGTTATCAATATAAATCCTAAACAAACATGGTTCATCCCAGAAATACGTGCGACAGTCACGAAAGAACTTCTTCTTCTGCACAGATGACAATTCATAGGCAACAATATTTCTCGCCAGGTAGTTTGAAATATTTACATACCATGGCGTTACCTCAAGGCTCGTGGCTAAAACTTGTTCATCTGGAAGGTCTCCATGATCTCTTCCACCTCAACCCTCTTTTCAGCTCCTCCAAGCTTGGACAAATGATCAGCAACTTGGTTTTACATTCCCTTTCGGTCACGGATTTCCGAGTCGAACTCTTGCAGCAGCAGCACCTATCAAATCGGGCGCGGCTTTGACTCCTCCTTCTTAATTATGTACCTGAGAGTAGCATGGTAAGTATAAATAATTACCTTCAAGCCTATCAGATATGACCTGAATTTGTCAAATGCAAACACCACTACTAGCATCTCTTTCTCTGTCACTATATAATTCAGTTGGGCACCACTCAAGATTCTACTTGCATAGTAGATTGGGTGCATGACTTTATCATTTCTCTGCCCAAGAACCGCTCCCACAACATAGTCGCTTGCATTACACATCAGCTCAAAAGGTTGTCCCCAGTCGGGTGCCACTATGATTGGTGCAATCGCCAGTCTCTTTTTCAAATCCTCAAACGCTACCTGCAGTCATCAAAAAACACAAAGGGGTGATCTTTTTCAAGCAATTTACACAAAGGGTTAGCAATTTTGGAAAAACTTTTATAAACCACTTGTAGAAATCGGTGTGACCTAGGAAACTTCTTATCGACTTGACAGAAATGGGTGGAGGTAACTTCTCAATTATATCAACCTTATCACGGTCCACTTCAATGCCCATACTCGACACTAGGCGTCCCAAGACTAGACCTTCTTGTACCATGAAATGACACTTCTCCCAGTTTAGTACCATATTAGTCTCTATGCACCTCTTTAATACTCTTTTCAAGTTCATAATCCACTCATCGAATGAGTTCCCCACCACTGAGAAATCATCCATGAAAACCTCTAGTATGTCCTCTACTATATCTATGAAAATGGCCATCATGTGCCTATGGAATATGGCGGGTGCATTGCATCGGCCAAACGACATTCTACAAAAAGCATAGATGTCATACGGACAGGTGAACAACGTTTTCTCTCTATCCTCCGGGGCTATAGAGATCTGGTTATACCCCGAGTATCAATCTAAGGAAGCAAAAGTGGGACCTCCCCGCCAAATCTATCTAGCATCTGATCAATAAATGGCAGTGGAAAATGGTCTTTTCGATGGCCTTGTTCAATCTTCTGTAATCCATACAGATTCGCCATCATGTGACTGCTCTTGTTGAGATCAACTCAATGTTCTTATTTTGTCATTCCACTCTTCTTTGGCACACACTGAACCGGGATAACCTAGTTGCTGTCAGAGATGGGGAAGATGATTCACGCATCTAACCACTTGATCACTTCTTTCTTCACCACTTCTTTCATGTTGAGATTCAGCCTTCTTTGATGTTCTCTGGAAGGTTTATGCTCATCTTCCAGTAGAATCTTATGCATACAAAGCATTGGGCTGATACCTTTTATGTCGGCAATGGTCCACTCAATTGCAGTCTTGCACTCCTTTAGAACATGAAAAGGTTATTCTACCTGCACATCTAACAAAACAGATGAGATAATAACAGGCGATGTCAAACTAGGTCCCAAGAAAACATACCTGAGGTGTGATGGCAAGGGTTTCAGCTCTAACTATAGTGTCTATTCGATTAATGGCTTAGCTGGATGGGTCTTTCTTTCTTCTAAGTGTAGAGGCTCGAATTCGAGCTCTCTTTTCCAGTACCCTTGACCTTCAAGGACCAACACCCACTCTTCCAAGTTCTCACCATCTACCTCTTCTAGATTCATCAAGCAGGCTTCTAGGTGGTCTTTTGCATTCAGTGCCTCATCTTCCTCCTCAAAAATCACATCCACCACTTCTATAGATAGCAGTTAGAAAACTCACTGGGTCGCCGCATAGACTTTTGTACATTGAACATTATCTCTTCATCGTTCAGTCTCATCTTTAGCTCCCCAGTTTCACAATCAATCAGAGCTCTCCCAGTGGACAAGAATGGCCTTTCCAAAATTATGGGAATCTCCTCGCCAACCTAGCAGTATAGAATGACAAAATCTGCCAGAAATACAAACTTTCCAACCTGCACAAGTACATCATCAAGTATACCTGATGGCCTCTTCACCGTTCGGTCGGCTAGCAGTAGTAACATGGATGTGGGTCTTGCTCTTCCAATGCCTAGCCTTTTATAGATAGACAAGGGAATCAAGTTTATGCTCGCACCCAAATCACACAATGCTTTCGCAAAAGCATATTTGCCTATTGTGCATGGGATTGTGAAACTTCCTAGGTCGGATAGCTTCTCAGCTATAGGTCTCGTCACGACAGCACTACATGTCTAAGTTAGTGTAACAGTTGCCAAGTCTTGAAAGTCGAACTTGCGAGACATCAAGTCCTTCATCATTTTTGCATAACCAGGCATCTCCCCCAAGGCATCAATCCGTAGAATGTTCCCCTGGATCTGCTTCAACATCTCCGTGAATTTCTTATACTGCTCATCCTTATAATATTTGGCCAACCTCTGTGGGAAGGGTGCGGGCAGTTGCTTCTCTCCTGTGACTTGAGTTCGATGCTGCTCGGGCACTTTTTTCTAATGCCTTCTCTTGCACTTCCTCAGCCTCCTTTGCAAACTTTTTTTGCCTTGTTTATTTCCTCCTGGGATGGCTGGATTCTTACTTCTGTTAACTCAGTTGACTCATCTACCTCAATCGGTACTTGCACGAGTATCTCAGTTTGTCGGCTTTAATGAGCAATTTCTTGCTCTAGATCAAGATCTCTACTATTTCTCAGACTCACATCCATTAGTTGCTTCGGGTCGTGCTCTTTCAGGGTTAACATGTGTGTCCGCAGGTAATGTCCCTTGAGGGAGATTGTTAAGGGCCATGGATATTTGCCCTACTTCAATCTCAATGCCCTTGATAGTTGAGTCGTGTGATACTACATTTTAGTACATTTGGTGTGCCTTTTCTTGCATTTGGTGGACCTTTTCTTCCATTTTCCAGCTGGACCCAATGAGTTGTTGCAACATTTCTTTTATTTCAAGAAACCCATCATCTTCTCGCACTATCTGTTGTTGTTGAGTTTGTTGATAATCTAGTTGATGATTCTACTAATTGTACCCTTGTAGCCTTTAATAAGGCACAGCCTGGCCTGCGGTCGTGCAGCTCCAGGATTATTGCTATTATTGTACTACTGTTGTGATGGTCTATACTATTGGTTCTTTTGGGCCTAATTCTGACCATCTTGCCTCTGTCCTCCATAGTTGCCCACAAAGTTTATATTTTCCTGATAGTTTTGGTTGTCACTTTCACTACTCCACGAGCACACATATGGTTGGTTAATGCATGGTGTACATAAGCCCCCATTAGTTGTGTCAACTATGTGTACCTGCTTCTGGACTGGTTCATCAATATTCTTGGTGAGGATACTCATTTGCGTCATCAGAGTGGCCATATTCTCAACTATGGAGTTGTTTGGGTCCAAAGCTACCGAGTGAACTACAAGGGTGATTGTAGTGTCTCTTGTCATCCATCCTGAGTTTTGAGCCATTTTATCTAGCAGGACCTTACACTCTGTAAATGATTTGCTCAAAACTGCTCCACCTGCTGAAGCATCAACGTTGGCCTTCAAGCAATCTGTCAATCCCATGTAAAACCTTTCTCCCAACATCTGATATGGAATGCCATGATGTGGACACTTAACCAGCATCCCCTTGAACCTCTCCCACATTTCTAGTAGTGTTTCAATAGGTTTCTTTCTGAAGCTCAATATCTCATCAACTTGCTTGGCAGTTTTATTGGGTGGGTAGAACTTGTTCAAAAACTTCTTGACTAATTCCTCCAAAGTGGTGATGGAGTTAAGGGGGAGCGAATTGAGCCAAGTCTGAGCTTCTCCAGCCACTGAGAATGGAAATAATAACAGTCTAATTGCTTCCGGTGTCGCATTCGGTTGCCTTTGAGTGACACTAATTGACAAAAAGTTTTTCAGATGCTGCTGTGAATCTTCAATGTAAGGAACAATCCCTTGTTCTGCAGCAGATGTAGCATGTTATTTGTGATTTGAAATGACTCCGCTTGTATCTGAAGGACTGCAATAGCGGTTGCCAGATTTTCAGTGGTGGGTTGTGCCCAATCAAATTAAGCCGCTTCTGGCACAATAGGTGCCACTCCCTAATTGTTCGGGTCATTCACATTATTTTGGTTGTTTATTACGTCACCCATGTCTAGTTCGATTCATTCCGTTGAGTTCTGTTATCGTTTGTCTTTCTTGTTTGCTCGATTTAGTGTCTTGAAAGCTTTCTCAAGGTCCGGTAATGTTTCATACAATTCACAAGTTCTTGAGGAGTTTCTAGGCATGCACCGTAACGCACAAGACTACAAACGTTAGAGTTTTAATATAGTGAATTTCAAGTCGAGAAAGCTGAATAAACTACGAATTCTAACAACTTTTTTGGCTGTAATTAATAACACTGTTAATTCCCCGGCAAAGGCACCAAAATTTGATCAAGCCCAACTATACCTCCTAAAAGGTCTGGCGGTTGTTGCAAATATAATCCGGTTTATAAGTCTAGAGTTGAAGCCCACATGGAATTAGCCTACAAATTACAACCACTAGATCCGCACGAATTCAAGCAATCAACCTTCAAAAATATTAAATAGCGATTTGAATGTTAACTAACTAAGGGCAACGTAATTAAACAGCAGTAATTTATAACTAACAGAGGAAATGTTGTGGACAGGATTTGGAAAAATCTAGGGTTATGATTTCCCATATTGTTGGAATCCTTCCTGCTACGTTTCCTACAAATTTTCCTAAGTATTTTCTACCGTTCGTGAGTACTTTGGGTGTCATAATTCTCTTCCGAGTAACTACCGCAATTTGCTAGACGTAGTTTTTCGAACTACGCTAGTTTGCTCTAATTCACCGCTCACTAGGATCGCACCAAGGTTTTATTATTCCTAATTCCACCTTTAAACCTTTCGTATTGATTCCTCACATACGTTAGAAGTGATGTTGCTCAACAACTACCTAAATATGTACCCTTTTCCAAATAATACATACTAAATATGCACAGTCGATTGAGAGCTCATCAATAAACCACAATGTAAACGTAGTTGAACAAGTAGAGATAAATCAAAGGCAAATCTATATTAAACGTAGTAGAAAATCATCCTCCAATAGGTTCCATCAAACCCTAGATTAGAAAATTTAGCTACTCATAAATGTATCAACAATCATCATGATGTTCAAAGATATTAAACTACAAAGCACATAGATAAACGGAGGAAATTGTCGTTTGATTCCTTCTCCACCACGTTCTATAGACTTTTTCTTCTCCAAAAATAGTGTCCAACCCTTTCTCAACTCATTTGGGAAGTATTTATATGTTAGGGTCGAAGTCCTTGAGTCCAAATCTGGGTCAGAGTATTTTACCCCCCGGCTTTTAATCACCTAGCTATAGACCTCGCGAAACCTGGTTTATAGCACGGTCAACCTGGCTATAGACCTTGCGAAGCCTGGTCGTAGCACGATTTGGGTACTTGATGCTTTTGCGCTCTTTTCTTGTATTGTTGTCCTCTTTTTGTGCAACTTTCATTCGACTATTTTTTCCGATGTTCCTATACATAAAACAACGCAATTTAGTTCAAATGTCGCACAATAAATCACTAAACCAACAAAATATAAGACGAGTAATGTGCTAAAGGTATAGCATTTGGGCCGAACATCAACGTGGAATTGCTTGAAGCAAAGACGTGGTGTTCTATCAAAGATACGAAGAAAGAAAAACTAAGTGCCCCACTAAGCTAATATGCAACTTAAGGTTTTGCTAATTTAAGTTATTTTGTGCTAAAGTAGTGCAAGTTTGTAATGTTTTTTTTTATTTCTATTTTCCAATTTTGGATGCTGTCGACAATGTGGTTGGGTATTGGTCTTACCACATCCAAAAGTTTTAAGCCATGGCCACCAATTGTCCACAATATTAACGTTCTTTTGACTTTTAATCGAGTGGAGTTTGCTCGCATTATAACTAATCTTGATTTCTGAGTTGCATTATTTGTTTCCAATTTCAGCACTCACCAGTTGCACACTTGCATTAGTTAAGCGATAAACGTGTCTTCAACTCTCCTGCGGCTCTTTTCGGGCGTATTACTATTGTTTCATATGAATATGCAACGTGCTTCTTAATTTATTATCTAATTTGGATATTTAACATTAACTTAGTTGTTGTTTTTAAAAACGGGTTAAACAAATATAGCTGATGAAAGTATATTAACTAGTAAACTTCTATTCTTTCCTCTCAATCTCCTAATTAATGACAAGCTAATAATTCTAGACGAAGTACTTTATGTTCCGTTAAGTGCACTCATAGCCACTTTAGTTTTAGGACTGGGGTTTAAAAGATAGCAAGCATTTTCAATGAAGTTAGTGGCTTGTTTGGCCAAACTTTTTCAAAGTCAAAAATACTTGTTTCCAAAATAAATATTTTTTTTAAAGTTGAAGTGTTTGGCAAGCTTTTAAAAGAAAACAAAAATGCTTTGAGTAGAAGCAGAAGCAGTTTTGGAGAAGTGAAAAAAATATGTAGTTTCTTTCCAAAACCACTTTTGAGAAAAATATATTTAGAAGCACTTTTAGAAGCTTGGCCAAACACTAATTATGGTTCAAAGATATTTTTTAAATTAATAAACAAAACGTACATTATTTTTCACTAAAAGTACATATGATAAAAATACTTTTGAGAAAAAATATTTATCCAAATAAGCTGATTTTGAAGCATGGCCAAACAGACAATAAGACAACCATAGCTTGAAAAGAGTGACTACCAGGTGCCATTCTTACTAAAACTCCTGCAACCTAGAAATTTATTACCCACTAAAATTGATTGTAATGGCTTGACATAAATAAATTGTGGTACTAGTCAAGAAGTGTAGCTTGAAGTACAGTTGTTTAAAAGTACAAAGGGAAATTAAAGGAAAGCAGAAACTTCCAATTAAGTATAGAAAGATGACGCTAGTAATATTCACGTAAAAGTAATTGACATCATTTATTAGTTCATTTCAATGATCAAATTAATTACAAAAGTGAAGTATTTGGTTAGTATTATATTCAATTGGGATCTTGTACTGAATTGCTCTTATGCCCAATTCCAGTATGATTTTTTACGAGTCCGGAATCAAAGAATTATTTTTTTGGACTCAAAACATAAAAATAGGTGAAAAAATTAACGGATGACCAATTTATATATAATGCATGGGCTGAATGTGTTATACCTTAACGGCTCGTTTGTCCGTTAAGGTATAGCGCATGCAACCCATGTGCTATTTTTGAATTTTACTGACCTACCAATAATATAAGCTATAGCGCATGCATTTATAGCACTACATATATAGTGCGTATAATAAATGTGCTATATCCTTAATTATTGTACCCGCATTGATTTTTTGCTTATTTAAGGAATTTCATTGTTTCGTTAAAAATCCATTCAGGATTCTCCAGGTCTTCTACATCCTTTTTTATTGTCTTTTACTCATTCCGACATATTTATTTGCTTAACTTTTTTTGCATTTTGTCATAATGTCTGAAGAGCGAAAAATTGGGGTTGCATTATATTGGGG
>AWOL01S0006091.1:4596-25003 GCA_000715115.1 Nicotiana otophora
GTGTTAGTTTATAGATATGTATAGTGTAGTCTTGTCCCATATTGGAAGAGGAGTAATATCTCCTTGTAGTGTATAGCTATAAATAGGGACCTCTTGTATTGTATTTATCATCCAATATCAATAACATATTTTCTCCCGTGCCTTCTCACAACCTCAATTAAGACTGAATAATTATAGGATGAAATAATATAAATTCTAAATAAAGATAAGCAGTTATGAAAAGATAGCATGGCTATAAAAGAGATAACAGTTTTAATTAAGGCATATATGAATCAAGTAACGATAATAGTGGATCATGAAGCAATTTATTCTAATTAAGAAGGTAGATGTGAATCTAGTAAATAAGATATATAATCATAACAAGAACAACTGCATATTCAATGAATACAAGGACCTAAGAACCCTAAAAGGCCAACTTTCCACAAATAAGTTCGTGCACACACTTGTCACCTCGTGCACACGGGCTACAATCAACATAGAAGACTCAAATCCTAAGGGAGAAATTCCTCACACAAGGTTAGGCAAGATACTTACCTCGAACCAAGCTCAAACAATCGGTAAAGATGCCCTTTCCTCAAATATCCGGCTCCGAATGGCCCAAATCTAGCCAAACACAATTGAATAACATGAATACAACAATAATAGACTTATATAATCAATAAAATCAATATTTAATAAAAATTCCGAAATTCGCCCTAAACGGTCGACCCGAGCCCACATCTCGGAATCGGGTAAAAGTCACAAAATACGAACACCCATTCACTCACGAGTTCACTCGTACCAAAATTATCCAAATCCGATATCTAAATCCCAATCAAAACTCAAAACTCTTAGTTGAAGAACTTCTTCCCATTTTTCCTAAATTTTCAATCCAAACCCGAAATTTAATGAAGAAACCAACTATAGATTAATGAAATACAACCAAGAGCGAGTTGGAAATCGTTACCCCAAAGCTCTCTCTGATTATCCCTCGAAAAATTGCCAATTCCCGAGCTCCCAAGTCCAAAAATGAAGAAATGAATCAAACCCTCGATTTTCCCCATTTTCTGCCAGTTAAACCGCATCTGCGGACCTGCCTTCGCATATGCATCACCGCACCTGTGGAATTCCCATCGCAGTTGCGGGTTCCACTCAAAACTCAGCGTCCGCTTCTGCGATCCAAGTGTCGCACCTGCGTGTGCGCACCTGCCGACCCATGTCCGCTTCTGCGGTCCTTCACCGCTCATGCGATTGCTCCATTGCATCTGCGGGCACTGGAACTCCTCCACTTTTCTGCTTCTGCGCTTGCCTCTCTGCACGTGCACTCTCGCACCTGCAGTCTCTTCACCGCATGTGCGAAAATACCATAAGCCTGAAGACTTAGCAGTAACACAAATCAAACTTTTAATCCGTTAAGCACCTGAAACTCACCCGAGGCCCTCGGGACCTCAACCAAGCATACCAACCAATCTTAAAATACCATACAAACTTAGTCGAGCCCTCAAATCACATCAACTAATGATGAAACTACACATCGCATCATGAATCAAACTTATAAATTTCAAATCTTTCAACTTCTAAAACCCGTGCCGAAACCTATCAAATCAACTCGGAATGACGTCAAATTTTGCAGGCAAGTCCCAAATAACATAACGAAGTTGTTCCAACTCTCGGAATCGCATTCCGACCCCGATATCAAAAATTCCACTTCCGGTCCAAATTTTCAAAAATTGGACTTTCGCCATTTCAAGCCTAAATCAGCTATAGACCTCGGATTTACAATCCGGACATGATCCTAAGTCCAAAATCACCCAACGGAGCTAATGGAACCGACGGAACTCCATTCCGGAGTTGTCTTCATATAGTTCCGACTACGATCAAAATCCTAAGACTTAAGCTTCCGCTTTAGGGACTAAGTGTCCCAAATCACTCTGAAACAACCGGTAATCGAATTCAACCACGCACGCAAGTCAATACACATAATATGAAGCTGCTCAGGGCCTTATGCTGCCGAACGAGACCTAAATTCTCAAAACGACCGGCCAGGTCGTTACAATAGCCTATTAAAATTTTATTGAATTTAAATCTGTAAGAAATTTGGATTTAATCTCAATTAAATGTATTTTTAGTCCAAAAGAATTATGGGTTAATATGATTTAATTAATTATTCAAATCCAATAAATATGGATTTAATAAATAGGTCCAAATACGTTGGGCTAACCCATTTAATTGGGCTACGAATGATGAGCCCATTTTATTAAGCCCAACATGTCATCTAGAGGCCCAATTTGGTGCCACGTGTCAAATGACATGGCACACCAAGTCAAACAGAAGAGCCAATAGAATCATGCCACATGTCAAAATAACAAGGCATGCCAAGTCAAATTAAAAGGCCAATGAAATCGTGTCATATATGCAAGTGACATGTTCTAGCCAATCAAATGAGGCCTTGTCACACTTCAATTTGATTGATCTGAAAGAGTTTATTTTTATCATAACTTTTACCTCCTACAACTATAAATAGGGGTCTTCATAACCTAGAAAAGATATCAGAAGTTATAACAAGAAGCAAGAGAGAGCTCATAGATCAAACGCCACAAATTTCTCTACAAATTTCAAGCTTCAAGCAATCAAGTTCAAGTTCAAGAAATCAAGTTCAAGCTGAAGAACGAAGAATAAATCAAGGTTCAAGGAGTGCAAGTTCAAATCAAAGTTCGTACTAGTTGAATTCAAGATCAAGCTCAAAGGCCTTTGAATTTATTTACTATTGGAAAGAAAACTCAAAGGAATCATATAGATTGTACCCTTAAATTATTTAAAATCAAATACTACAATTGTTGCAATATTTTTCAGTCTTTATTTTTTGTCTTGACGCAAATTTATTGTCTACAAATTTTGGCATGCCTAGTGGGACAATCACTACCTCTCATCTTAACTTTTCAATCACCAAAGTTCAAGAACATCGAAATGGCTTCAAAGAAAATCAACTCCAGATCAACTTCCACCAAGGCTGCTAATTCCAGGTTCTAAGATCATGTGGAAAGCATCCCCGATGTTACCTTTGGAAACTTTGGACCAGTTACAAGGAGCAAAGCAAGCTCTTTAGGACAATAAGCACTACAAGTGCCGTTCACATCAACCCCTGTTTTTGGATCTTCATCCTCAAAAGGAGCAAGATCCTCCATGAACGCACCTAAAGGAGGAAGTGATATTGCTGAAAAGATTAAGAAAACTCTAGCTCTACTGGACCTCTCCGAATCCAAGAACTCTGTTGTGAATGAAGATAGTGATACTTCAAATGATGGATCCTCTCCACTTATACCACATAATGTGATATAATCAAATATCATTTTATGTGACAATCCATGATACTCCCCATCATCCACAACAATCATGCAAGCCATAGTGACAAACGCTTCATCTATGGAGGAGCAGTTGGTAAACTTGACGGAAGCAATCGCTAGCTTTACCAAATGCATGCAAAATCTAGATGCTAGAATTGACAAGCTAACAGACAGGTTGGGAATATTGATGGAAGAAGAATCTACCCATGCACTTGGTAAGCTCCCAGAAGTTCAAGAGATTGATCCTCCCCTGCGACAAGTTGCATCCACTAAGGAAATTCCAGTCTCTTCGAAAGGGATGTCTCCAATCAATCAACTAAAGGAGTTCATTGAAGGGACTATAAAAAACAAATATGAAGTTGCTTCCAAGTCCTCCCTTACCTACGCAAAGCCATACACTTTAAGGATCGATATGTTAAAGCTACCTTCTGGCTATCAACCCCAAAATTTCAATAGTTTGATGGCAAAGGCAATCCAAAGCAACATATGGCGCACTTTGTTGAGACGTGCAACAATGTTGGGACTTATGGAGATTACCTCATCAAGCAGTTTGTCTGCTCGCTAAAAGGAAATGCCTTTGATTGGTACATAAACCTCGAAGCTAGATCCATTGATAGTTGAGATCAAATAGAGCAAGAGTTCCTCAATTGCTTTTATAGCACAAGACATACTGTGAGTATGATAGAACTTACAAATACTCGTTAACGTGAACCATCTATCAATTTTATCAATCATTGGAGGAATTCAAGCCTCAAATGCAAAGACGGGCTTAGTGAAGCTTCTGGCATAAAGATGTGCATCCAAGGCATGCATTTAGGTATGCGCTATATCTTGCAAGGTATCAAACCTAGCACATTTGAAGAGCTTGAGACTCGTGCCCATGACATGGAGTTGAGCATGACCTCCACTTGAAATGAAAAGTTGTCTATCTATGAGCCTCGCAAAGGGAATGACAAGTAAGAAGTCAGGAAATAGAGCAAGTTTATACCCATGTCTGAAAACAAAGAAGCTATGAATGTCAACACATCACCTGTGAAGTTCACAACGAAGGTGAGCAAGAAGCGGAGTACGAAATCCACTTCTTTTCAGGATAAGCCAAGTAGAAAGTTGACTCTAAAAGAAATTAAAGAGAAGGAATACCCATTTCTGGATTCTAATATGCCAGCTATTTTTGAAGAACTCCTCAAGTTAAATCTCATTGAGCTTCCGTAGATGAAGCGGCCAAATGAAACTGGGAAAACGAATGACCTAAATTACTGCAAATACCATCGATTTGTGAGCCATCCTCTGGAGAAGTGCTTTGTCTTCAAGGGCAAAGTTATGGACTTGGCTCCTGAAAAGAAGATAGTGCTTGAAGATGAGAAATCAAGTGCAAACCAAGACTCTATTACCTTTGGCTCATTCAGTCCAAATGAATTATGTAGTTTCAAAGAAAGTAAAGATGAAGAATTTCTAGAGAACAACAAGGTTGAAGTTGATCAGCCTGATAATGATGAAAGTTAGATGTTGGTGACTCGTCGAAGGCGCCACAAAATAATCCCACAAAAAGAATCAAAAGAACAACCAACAAGGAAAATAGTGGTAAAAAGACCAAAGAAGCAGAATCCAATTAAGCATTTAAAGAAAGCAAAAGTGGAGGTACACCACCCTCAAAAGCCACGACATCCGGTGACCTTGGAGGAGTTCTTGCCAAATTGGTTTCGCTCGAAGATATCCCATGATAGTAGTTAGGGCTTTTATTGCCATACTGTAAAAGGGGAAGAAAAGAGTGATGACCTACCGTTGGCACCATCTTCAGAAAATCTCATCGAGTCCATTCCTCAAGAAGTTAATGCTAGTGAGGAAAATGTTATATTCACGAATGACGATCTTCTACTAGGTGACACCCCTCATAACTGCCCATTATACCTGGTTGGATATATGCGCAATGAAAGGGTAAATCAAATTTTGGTTGATGGAGGATCCTCAGTGAACATCTTGCCAATTCGCACTATGAAAGAACTTGGTATTCCCATGAACGAACTCTCGAAAAGTCGTGTGATGATTCAAGGATTTAACCAAAGGGGTCAAAGAGCGATAGGCACGATCGGGTTGGGGATCACCATTGAATATATGGAATCAAGTGCATGGATGCATGTGATCGATTCAAAGACTTCATACAACATCTTTCTTGGAAGGCCTTGGATAAATGAGAATAAAGTGGTTCCATCTACCTACCAGCAATGTTTGAAGTACTACGAGGGAGAAGTTGAGAAGAAGATAGTTACTGGTGACGAACCAATCATCAAAGTTGAGTCAAACTTCGCCGATGCAAAGTTCTACTAAAAGAACCGCATTGTGAAGGAGCTAAAAGATGATGATGTCATGAAAAGCGAGAATGATGAGCCGACGACTAAAAGTGCTAGGGTGACTGCTGGTAAAGCCAAAATTGTTACTGAGGAGGTACAACCTAACTCGAATAAATCTTATAGAGGGGATATTGTGTCTTATGGCAAGAAAGTAACTCATACGCCCCATATGTCCCTAAAAAGAAGAAAGATGAAGGTGAATCATCTAATCTCCAAACTAATATACTAAAGTGGTTACTTATTCCGGTCAAACGAATTGAGGCAGTAAAGTTTTCCTCAATGCCACTTGCAGGGTTTGTGGCCCAAAATCATTTGCAGAATGTGCCACTCACTATAGAGCGAACAAATGAAGGTTTTGATCTTAATACTTACAGGCTATTTGCAAAAGCTGGATACAATCCCAATGAGCCGTCAAAGTTAGGGAATCTCCCATCAGAAGCTGCTACGAGGCAACCACGTGAAGGTTTGGGATACAAGAAACCGTCACCAGTGTGCATCTCTATAAAAAGAGCGAGCAATAATTATATCAATGTAGAAGATGAGTCTGCCGCTTTTAACATGCCTTCTATCTTTGATCGACTTGAAAAATCAAATGTGAGGACTTCCGTATTTCAGATATTGGGTCCATTAAAGAAGGGGAACAAGTTCCAGAGAAATAATTAAAGCATAAGAACACCTGCTTCACCTTGAATCCAGAAGACCTTTAAGGATTTCCAAAGTTTGGTTCCTTCTAGAATGAGGCGACAAACAAAACTTGTAGTTTCATAAGGTAAAGCCATATATTGTGGTCTACACTAAGGAACGTCATGAAGACGAAGAAAGTGTGGGTTCTTCATATCATGTTACTGCACAAGGCGAGAATGGTATTTCGTCTTTAATGGAGGATGATGAGAAATTAGAGGATGTTTCACCGTGTTATCACATATCCTTCAATGATGGAGACCCTCAAGAAGATGAAGATGCGAAAGATGCTCCACCTGAACTTGAAGAATGGGGGAAGACAATAATTAATGCCTTAAAAGAAGTTAACCTTAACACTGATGAAGAGCCAAGACCCACCTACTTAAGTGCTTTACTAGAAGTTGATGAAGAAAGCACTTATGTTGAGTTACCCAAGGAGTTTAGGGATGTCTTTGCTTGGAGTTACAAAGAGATACCTGGCTTGGACCCGAAAGTAGTTGTCCATTACCTCGCAGTCAAGAATGGAACTCGTCATGTTAAGCAAGCTCAAAGGCGCTTTAGGCCAGACTTGGTTTCCCTGATTGAAACGGAAGTTAACAAACTCATCAAAGTTGGCTTTTTTCGTGAAGTTAAATACCCAACATGAGTTTCAAGTATTGTCCCTATAAGGAAGAAGAATAGCCAAATTCGAGTGTGTGTCGACTTTAGGGATCTCAGCAATGCATGCCCTAAGGATGAATTTTTGCTTTTTATTCCACAACTTATGATTGACGCTATCACTGGGTACGAGGCAATGTCATTTATGGATGGTTCTTCGGGCGATAACCAAATTCGCATGGCGCCAGAAGATGAAGAGCTTACTGCATTCTGTTCCCCAAAGGGTATTTATTGCTACAAGGTAATGGCTTTTGGCTTGAAGAACGCTGGTGCTACTTACCAAAGAGTTATGCAGAATATCGTTGATGACCTTCTCCACAAGAATATCGAATGCTATATTGACGACTTGGTGGGAAAATCAAGAAAGAAGAGTGACTACTTGAAATACTTGAGAATGGTGTTTGAGTTGCTCTGGAGGTACCAACTTGGGATGAATCCATTGAAATATGACTTTGGAGTTACTTCTGGAAAGTTCCTTGGTTTCATTTTCCAGTATCGAGGATCGAAATTGATCAAGCCAAAGTAAATGCAATTTTGAAAATGCCTGAGCCTCGGGATATTCATGAATTAAAAAGTATGCAAGGAAAGCTAGCATACCTTAGGAGATTCATCTCATACCTAGCTGGGAGGTGACAACCATTCAGTCGCCTCATGAAGAAAGGCGTTCCTTTCAAGTGGGACCAAGCCTATAGCAATGCCTTTTAAAGTATTAAAACTATGAAGCCTCCAGTTTTGGCAGCCCCTATACCTGGAAAGCTATTGATACTATACATTTCAGCACAAGAAAGGTCTGTTGGAGCTCTGTTGGCCCAAGAAAATAGTGACGGGAAAGAAAACTCTATTTACTACTTGATCAGGATGATGACAACAAATGAGCTGAATTATTCGCCAATCGAAAAGTTAAGTTTGGCACTAGTCTTCTCAATTCAAAAGTTGAAGCACTACTTTCAAGATCATGTCATTCGCCTTGTTTCTAGGGCAAATCCCATTATGTTTGTAATGTCAAAACCAGTCCTTAGCGATCGACTAGCAAGATGGTACCTCCAATTTCAACAATTCGAGACTGTTTACACTCCTCAAAAGGTTGTAAAAGGACAAACACTGGCAGACTTCTTGGTAGATCACCCGATACCTGATTATTGGGAACTAATTGATAAACTACATGACGAAGATGCAATGGTTGTTGAAGCACAACCTTCATAGAAGATGTACGTTGATGGTGATGCACATCGTGGAGGAGCTGGTGCTGGCGTAGTATTTGTCACTTCTCAAGGGGAAGTTTTGCCCTACTCCTTCACTTTGACACAACTCTGTTCCAACAGTCTTGCTGAGAACCAAGACTTAATACTTGGGCTTGAAATAGCTGTCTATATGAAACAGTTGCAATTGCAAGTCTTTGGTGACTCCCAGTTATGAGGTCAAGAAACTTGAACTACGCCCTTATCATAATTATGCTAAGAAATTGCTGGGATGGATTGGTGATGTGATTATTTAACATGTACCTAGAAAAAAAACAAGAAGGCTGATGCTTTAGCTGCCCTAGCTTCATCGTTAACCCTACCTGATCATGCACAAATTTCTATCTGCCAAAAATGGGTAGTACCGCCACTAAATGAGGGGGAAAGTGAAGAAAATGAACTCGAGCATCTGGTCGCGATTTGTGAAGCTGAGAAGGAAGAATGGAGACAACCCATTATCGATTACTTAAGCTATGGGATACTTCAAGAAAATCCGAAGAGAAGGACTGAAATCCGTCGTCGTGTACCTCATTTCCTTTACTACAAAGATACTCTATACAGAAAATCATTTGAGGTAGTACTCTTGAGAAGCTTAGGGGAAAATGAAGCACTCCAAGCTTTGCAAGAAGCACATTCTGAGGTATGTGGGTCACACCAATCTGGACCAAAGCTCCACTTCCATATAAAAAGGATGGGATATTATTGGCCGACGATGGTAAAAGATTGCTTGGACTACACTCAAAGATGCAAGGCTTGCCAATTCCATGCAAATTTTATTCATCAGCCACCTGAAATATTACATCTGATTGTTCCCTCATGGCCATTTGATGCTTGGGGACTGGATGTTGTTGGACCATTGCCAAAATCCTCTGGTGGACACTTATACATCTTAGTTGCAACTGACTACTTCTCAAAATGGGATAAAGTTGTTGCTCTTAAGGAAGTAAAGAAGGAAAATGTTGCAAGTTTCATTCGAGTAAACACAATTTATCGCTCTAGAATTCCTCGTTACATAATAACGGATAATGGCAAGCCATTCGATAATAGGTTGATGAACAAGATTTGTGATCTATTTGGCTTCAAGCAATATAACTCTTCTATGTACAATATTGATGCCAATGGTCTAGCTGAGGCATTCAACAAGTCTCCATGCAACTTGTTAAAAAAAGTCGTCTCCAAATCCAAACGAGATTGGCATGACCATATGGAAGAAGCTATGTGGGCATATAGGACAACGCACCGTACGCCAACACAAGCGACCCCTTATTCACTCGTCTATGGAGTCAAAGTCATTTTGCCACTTGAGCGACAAATATCTTCATTACGATTAGCTATTAAAGAAGTGATCAATGATGAAGAAAATGCTCGACTTTGACTAGCAGAGTTGGAGGCTCTTGATGAGAAGAGGTTGGAAGCTCAACAATGTCTTGAATGTTACCAAGCTCGATTATCTCGCGCCTTCGATAAAAGAGTTCGCCCAAGATCCTTTCAAGTAGGAGATCAAGTCCTTGTCGTACGAAGACCCATTATTACTTCTCCTAAACCTATATAGAAGTTCACTTCAAAATGGGATGGGTTATATGTCGTGCAAGAAGCTTATTCAAGTGGATCTTACAAGCTGGTTGATACAGATGGCATGAGAGTCAGCCCTATCAATGGAAAATTCTTAAAGAAGTATTATCCTTGAAGTTGCCACGCTCCTTGACGCACGAGCCTAAACTGCATGTTCTTATACTCCTGGCCCATAAGAGTATAAACTGTGTAAGACCCAACAAAAAAAAGTTGCTATGTCAAAAACCTCGAAAGAGGTGGCCTAGGTAAAAGTTAGGACATAAAAAAAAATTCATCCATTATGAACTACGGCATGACTTGATCCTCTTCACCGAGGTATGTAGGCAGCTTAGAGTTTCATTCTAAGTTCAGTCACATGAGTTCAAAAGATACATAGTGCCCTAATCATTGTTTGAATGAAGTACGATGTAATGTAATCCATTCAATTAGCACTTGAAAATCGAGCTGAGATACCATTCTTCTGTTAAACGTTGGATCCTATTTGATTTAAAAGGGGGCAAGCCGCTAAGGCAAATTGGTGTCTTTAATAAAATAATTATAGTCTTTTAGGAGGCTACAAAGTATTTGCATTGAAGTCTGGGGATTCGCTATGTCTTCATGTTCGTATAACTTTCGAGTTTGTTGGTCTTCATATCCGCTCACTACCCTAAAAAAAGGGGGAAGAGAAGAGAGGCGTCAGAAGGGAACACAAGTATAAGAAAGATTTCTTGGCATAACGTTTCAAATTCAGTGAGACTTGAACCCAAGATATTTGTGAGAATGGAGACCTTGAATTTCGATTGATATCAAGAAAAACGTCTTGTGATCCCGAGGCTTCCATACTTTAAAACTGTCGGTATATCAAAATCTGATATTGACTTTGAAATACTATCTGAAACTATCTTTAAAGTATTAAATCCTAAATGTTGGACATGTTTTAGATTTTGAAGTTTTTTTTTCAAGAAATCAAACGGTTTGTGATTTCGGCGTCCCTACAACAAGATATAAAATTTTTGATGAAGTCGCGCAAGTTTGAAATCGTCAGCGTGTCACAAATTTATGTTGACTTCGAAATATAATCTAAAACTATCCTTAAGGTATTAAATCTTGTAATTTGGATATGGTTTATATTTTGAAGTTTGGTTTCCAAAAAATCAAACTGTTCATGATATCCAAAAAATCTTTGTAATTTGGATATGTTAGAATTTAATGTTAGTTTCAAAATAATATTTGGTACGATTCTGAAAGTGTTTGATTCCGAATTTTGGATATGTATTAGATTTTGAAGTCTGGTTTCCAATAAATTAAACGGTTCATAATTTTGATATTTCTACACCAAGATACGAATTTATTTATGAGACTGCACAAATCTGAAATTGACAGTGTGGTGCAATATAAAGTTGGCTTTAAAATATTGTCTGGGACGATTCTAAGGTGCTTGATTGCAGATATTGGATACATGTTAAATTTTAAAGTTTAATTTCTACTAAAGTATGTTTGACGTTCTAATATTGAGATATGTACTTCTTACCACAAAGCTACAAAGGTTATGAACAATATTATCTTCAAAGAAAAAGGAGGAGGTATCTTTAAATACAAAGAACTTCGAGACATGAACGGCAACGATGTTTAAAAAAAGCCAAATTCTATTACGTAATGTTAATGCATGCTAAGCAAGCAACAATTGACATTGATCCCAAAAAAGGGAAACATCAATAAAAATGCGTAATATAAAGTAAAACCGATAAATTTTTCATTTCCAAGAATAGTCACTAGTTAACCAAATGCAAGAAAAAAATAAGAGGCAAATAAAATACTATATATAGGCTAACATAAACACAACTTGTAATTGATCAAGTCTTTAAGGGTGGCCTCTATGTTGTTTCTTCGTCTCCACATTGGCCAAGGAAACATCAGAACATCCGCGGTACTCCTCTTCAGCAGATGAGACTCTAGATTCAATCTTTTCAACCTATTTCTTGGCAGTATCTCTGAGAGCTCTTAACTGTTTCACCTTTTCCTTGACCTCTTTGAGAGATTGACTGGTGACAGACAGTTCCTCGACCTTCTCCCCCTTTTCTGTCAATACAAGATCAAGATGTTCCCTGGCTTTTAAAAATGGTTCTTTATTTCAACGTCCACAACCTTATCAGAAAGAGTTGATTGTGCCCGGTCATATGAAGTGGCAAGCTTAAAGAAAGACGTCAATAGGTCTTTTAGAGGAAAAATATCCATACTCTTTCCATCCATCTCCTCGAGAATCACTTGGATCTCGAATTGAAGAGAAGAAGCATTGTCTGCAGTAAGGTTGGAGAGTTTGGCATGAATTAGCTCAGGCATTCAAGATGAAATCTTTGCAATGTGTCAAGACAATCTTTCTTCCGTTAAAGATAGACATTGTTGGCGCTAATCATTGGTGAAAATTAGGCCCCAATTTTGCTCCAAGATTAGGAATGGAAGTCACCTCTAGGTCCGACTTAGATATTGGAAGTGATTTCCTCGAGAGTCGAGTCCGGATCCGCCACATATTCACTACCACCATGTGTCTTGCTTTGGTATGACGCTATCGAAATAGGATAACTATTTGACTGCATAGAAAAAAAAGATAGACGGTTAGTGAAGTAACCTGTATATTATAAGACAATATGAAAGTTTTAAGCATTACCTCTTTAATGAACGTCAAAGGCCTTGAAGTACTGCCAATACTGTCAGTAATCTCGACTACAACCAAATCAATGCCTCCTTCTTTGTTTGAATATGGCTTTACCCGCTTGAAGTTTTGATCGCCATGATTACTATCACTCTCATTTTGGGATGGGCGTTTATTGGAGGTATGGACAATGATGCCTAATGGAAAGGAACCCTCATTGACTTGATGAGTCTGAGAAGGTCCCTTCTTTTTTTGAACTTCTTTATATAGAGGTCCCTTGATGTCGCGTGGTGAAACCACTTTGGATTTTAAAGTAGGAGGTTTGTCCTCCTTGTTATGCTCTTGAGGTGTTATCTCTAAAGGCGTAGCATTGATTGGCCCAACAAAAGTCACCAAAGATTCTAAATGATCTTCAAGAAAGCTCCCATGCACTCTTGTCCACCAGGATCTGTACTCTAACGAAAATAGCTTTTTTGACGTAGATATAGACGAGGAAAAGGTCGCCCTCGCGTTGGTGGAATTATGTGATACAAAAATTCGCCAAAATCTGAGTCCTTCTTCTAAAGAGGCGCTATGAAGGTCATTTTCCAAAATACATGGACTAGTGTGATAAAATCCAAATTGACGACTGAATCGATGTGGACTATATGGTTCAAGAATGAAAGAGTTACCACACCTCAAAGGGAGATAATTAAAACGGATACTCATAAAGTAATTGACTTTTGGTTCCGATGCTTTATCATTATCCTCAAAATAGTAAGGTTCGGACCCCTCCGGCATGGTAGAAGTCCAAGATGCATTATCCGCTTCATGGATGCGTTTTCTTGCATTTGTATCATCCAAATACCGTGCAGCGCCTTCTCTGGATATGCCACTATCAATGGAACATATGGTCCTTTTGGAAGTCCATAGTGTGTCCTGAAGTAGTGAGAAGCCAACTGTATACATAATGAATGGGAAAAGAGATTTTGATATGCTCGAGCTGGGAGGGCTTGAAGATCTTATTCAAACCATAGTAGATGCTTGCCATAACTAGGATTGCAAGGTTGAATTTCCATCCATATGCCATCATGCTCGCCATTTTAAAGGTCTCGGGTCAAATGAAATCGCCATCTTGAGAGGGAAATACAAATGCACACAACCAACAAAATAAAATGCCGCTAGATACGTGCCTTCTCTCTTTTCATGTCGAACCCCAAGATTAGTAAACATCGTCTCATCCGCGCTAGACCATGCAACTACTTCTGGTATAGATCCAGTGGGATTGTGCGTTGACTTCAAACGTGTAGACTTTTTCGCCCTTCTTGCTAGAGAAGGTTTATAACTCAAGTCTCTCTTGCACTAAAATTCAATCCACTTGCTAAATGAGACCTTTGGATCATGAATCTCCCCTTCTTGAAGATGGTTAAAGGTGGTAAATAGGTATCCACAAGCTTGAGGAGTAAATCTTTCATTCTTCTCATTAACACCTGTGAGTTCGATAGATTCAGGCATAACTTCTTCGTAGGGAGAACCTCCAATAGGTAAACATCTAATGATATGTAAATCTAAAAGAGATATTGATAGTTCTCCGGCGGATGTAAGTAAGGTGTTTGTTGTGGGACACCAAGCTTCAAGGAATGCTTGCAAGATGTTTGAATTTCGATCATATGTAAATAAAGAAGCATAGACGTCATCATAAATTCTTGCTGTCTCCAAAGCCCGTTGACTTCTGCCAAGTATGTCTTCAGCCCATTCCAATACCCCGGGATATGAAGACATTTACCATCAATTCTCAAAGTATATCCCTAACGTATCTCTCTTTGAATCATACAGTGTCTTAGGCAAGGAAGGGTACTCGCGATATTGAGTTTTCGTTGGTGAGGAGTCTGAAGAGACCACATTTTAGTTGGCTTTTGGTTGTGCTCTGAAGTCCTGTAACGCCTCGGCTGGTCGTTTGGAATATTATAACTATGTTTCCCTATTTACTGATCAATTTATATCTTGCAATTGATTTATGACTTATCGGGTTAGTTAGTTCGGGTCCGGAAGGAACTCGGAGTAGAATGAGACACTTAGTCTCATAATTAAAGATTTAAGTTAGAAAAGTGGACCGGATACGGACGTATATGTAAACGGCATCAGATTTAAATTTTGATGATTCCAATAGCTCCGTATGGTGATTTTGGGCTTAGGAGTGTGTCCCGAATATTATTTAGAAGTTCGTAAAGGAATTAGGCTTGAAATGCCGAAAGTTTAATTTTTGAGAAGTTTGATAGGGGGTTGACCTTTTGATATCGAGGTCGGAATCCGATTCTAAAAATTAGAATACCTTTGTTATGTCATTTATGACTTATGTGCAAAATTTGAGGTCAATCGGACGTGATTTGATAGGTTCCGGAGTCGTTTGTAGAAATTAGAAATTTCAAAGTTCGTTAGGCTTGAATTAGGGTGTAATTCATGATTTTAGCGTTGTTTGAGGTGATTTGAGGGTTCGACTAAGTCTGTATGATGTTTTAGGACTTGTTGATATATTTGGTCGAGGTCCTGAGGGACTCGGGTGAGTTTCGAAGGATTAACGGGTTGGATTTTGGACTTGGAACTCTGCTGAAATTTCTCTAATGCACCATTTGGTTTCCTTCATCGCGTTTGAGAATGGAGCCTCGCGTTCGCGAAGAGGAATGGAGAGGCTGTCGATATTTGCTCTTCGCGTTCACAAAGAGAAGCACGCATTCGTGAAGGGTGGACTGGGTGTGCATCGTGAACGCGAGAGGTGTTACGCATTCGCGAAGAAGAGAGGAAGAAGCTGAGGACCCCAGGCAATTGGTCTACGTGTTTGCGTAGGGGTGTCGCATTCGCGTAGTGAGTGGGAACGAAGCATCGCGTTCATGAAGGGTTGAACGCATTCGTGTAGAAGGTATTGAGGCAGAGGCATTTAGTGCTTCACGAACGCGAGGGTGATGTCGCGTTCGCGAAGGAAGAATTTGGACGTGAGATATTTTGTGCTTCGCGAACGCGAGGCACTGACCACGTTCGCGAAGAAGAAAAGCCTGGGCAGTGAGTTTAAGTTCTGAAAATGGGACTTTGTCCCATTTTTAGTTTTTGACGATTTGGAGCTCGGATTTGAGGCGATTTTAGGTGATTTTCAGAGGAAACAACGGGGTAAGTGTTCTTAACTCAATATTGGTTAAATTACCCGAATTCATGATTGTTTTTATCATTCAAATTGGTGAATTGAGTTGGAAAAATTTGAAAACCCTCTTGGTTTAAATTGAAGATTTGAGGGTCGAGTTGGGGTCAGATTTTGGTAAAATTGGTATGGTTAGACTCGTGGTTGAATGGGCTTCTGGATTTTGTAATTTTTGTCGAGTTCCAAGATGTGGGCCCCACGGGCGATTTTTGAGCTAATTATTTGATATTTATGGAAAATCATTATTTTCTTATGGAATTAATTCCAATAAATTTTATTAACTGAAACGAATTATTTATGACCAGATTCGAGGCGTTTGGAGACCAATTCACGAGAAAAGGGCATTGCAGAATACGAATTTCACGACTTGATGTAAGTAACAGTTTTAAATCTGGTCCTGAGGGTATTAAACCCCAAATTTTGGTGTCATGTGATTATTTTGAAGGTGATGCACATGCTAGGTGACGGGCGTGTGGGCGTGCACCGAGAGAATTGTGACTTGGTCAATCCCGGGAAACTCTAAAGTTGAATATTTTGTTGTTAGCTATATGCTCTCTATGTGTTGATAAAATTTGACTATAAATCATGTTAGAAATCATGCTTAGGCTATGTGACAGTACTGTTGGGACCCACAGAGGTCGCGTAATTGTTGAATTGCCTGCTAAATGCTATATGTACTCTGTCTCAGTTTTTACTTGCACATTTTATCTCAGTCTCTGTTATTATTATTACTACATCATATCATTGTTGTTTGGGCTGATTTCATGATTATTGAGAGACCGAGAGACTGGAGAGATTTATGACTGAGTGAGGCCGATGGCCTGATTGTGAGATATTGATACTATAGCACGTGAGTTGTTCATGCAGCACATGAGTTGGCCGTGCGCATCCTTATATTATACTATAGCACGTGAGTTGGCCGTGCGGATCCTTATATTATACTATAGCACGTGAGTTGGCCATGTGGATCCTTATATTATACTATAGCACGTGAGTTGGCCGTGCGGACCCTTATATTATACTATAGCACGTGAGTTGGCCGTGCGGATCCTTATATTATACTATGGCATGTGAGTTGGCCGTGCAGCACGTGAGTTGGCCGTGCAGATCTAGATATTTATATTATGGCACGTGAGTTGTCCGTACAACACGTGAATTATCCGTGCAAATTATAGCGCTTGGGATGTAGGAGCCCCTCCGGAGTCTGTACACCCCCAATGAGCGCGAGTACCCATTGAGTGTGAGTGATGAGGTTTGGGAACCCAGGGAGTGATGAGGGCTGGGAGCCCAGTGAGTGATTGTTTTCCTAAGAGGTTGTACTTGATTTCCATTTGTTGTTGCACTTAGTTGCTATATGTCATTGTTGTGAAATCTCTGAAAGATTGCTGATATACGGATTACATGAACAGGAACTGTATAAAATATTTTTTGACATTAAATTGCCAGATTTGATAGCATGTCTATTCTTTGCTGGAATTACTCGAAATGCACCATAACTGTGTAGCTCGTTACTATCTTCAGTTCCTTATTTATTATTGTTACTTGTTGAGTTGGTTGTACTCATACTACACCCTGTACTTCGTGTGCAGATCCAGGTGTCCCCGTACACAACGGGTGTTGATCCTTTCGCGCGGTTGATTTTTAGGAGATTTTGAGGTAGCTGCCGTGTTTCGCAGACCTTGTCTCTCCTTCTCTATCTCTTTGTTAACCGTATTTGGTCTCAGACTATTATAGACTATATTTTTCCAGACTTGTATTTATATTAGATGTTTATGTACTCAGTGATACCGGGGGCGCTACCAGCCTAGCCGGTTGTAGCTGCTCAAGCCCTGGTAGTTCCTGTTATGGAAGATGATGAGCAGAGGAGACTTGAGAGATTTGAGAGGCTTCGACCTCCACTATTTAGCGGTACTGATCAGAGGATACTCAGGATTTTCTGGATAGGTGTCAACGGATGCTTCGGAGAGCAGGTATTCTAGAGACCAGTGCGGTTTCATTCACTACTTTTCAGTTTTTTGGGCTGCATTCAGATTGTGGGAGACTTACGAGAGGCGTAGGCCTGTTGGCGCAGCACCCCTTACTTGGCATCAGTTCTCCGTGGTCTTTTTGGAGAAGTTCGTACCTCAGTCCCGCAGAGAAGAGCTGCATAGACAGTTTGAGCAGCTTCGCTAGGGTGATATGTCCGTGACGCGGTATGAGATGAGATTTTTTGAGTTGGCTCGTCATGCAATCTGGTTGGTTCCCACTGATAGGGAGAGGATTAGGAGATCCATTGATGTCCTCACATATCAGTTGCGGTTACTTATGACTAGAGAGAGAGTATCTGGTGCTACTTTTGATGAGGTAGTGGACATTGCTCGGCAGATAAAGATGGTTCGTAGCTAGGAACGTGGAGAGAGAGAGAGGCTAAGAGGCCTCGTGGTCCGGGTGATTACAGCAGTGTTCCTTGAGGGGGTCATTTTCACCATGGTAGGGGTCATTCTTACAGACACGCTTAAATGGGTCGTCCAACTCATCGTGGTGCATCAGCTAGCCATGGTTCTTACAATGTTTACTCAGGCCAGTCTTCTTTCAGTGCACTACCAGCACAGAGTTCTCATCATGCCTCGTCCGCACAGACTTCTGCAGGTCATCCTTCGGGGCATCAGGAGCAGCAGTTTCATCAGAGGAAGGGTTGTTTCGAGTGCGGAGAATTTGGTCGTTTCAAGAGAAAGTGTCCTAGGCCATTGAGTGGGGTTTCATAGTAGAGTTCTCGACCGACGGCACCAGCACCAACAGTTACACTACCCGCCCTGCCATCTCTGGGTGGGGGTCAGGTAGCTAGGGGTCGCCCAAGAGGGGGAGGCCGATCAGGAGGCGGGCAAGCTCGATTCTATGCTTTTCCTACTAGGCCAGATGTTGTTGCCTCGGACGCAGTAATCACAGGTATTGTGTCAGTGTGCCACAGGGAGGCTTCTATATTATTTGACCCTGGTTCCACTTACTCATATGTATCATCGTATTTTTCTCATTATATGGGTATGCCCTATGAGTCCTTAGTTTCACCTATTTGTGTATCCACACCGGTGGGCGATATTATTACTGTGGATCGTATGTATCGGTCGTGTGTAGTAACTATTGGGGAACTAGAGACTAGATTTGATCTCTTATTACTCGGTATGGTTGATTTCGATGTAATCCTGAGTATGGATTGGTTGTCTCCATGTCATGCTATTCTGGACTGTCACGCAAAAATCGTGACGTTGACGATGCCGGGGTTGCCAAAGGTTGAATGGAGGGGTTCTCTAGATCTTGTTCCTAGCAGGGTAATTTCTTATTTGAAGGCCCAACGTATGGTTGGAAAGGGATGCTTGTCATATTTGGACTTTATGAGAGATGTTGATGCAGATGCTCCTATTATTGATATAGTACCGGTCGTGCGAGACTTTCCAAATATATTTCGTGCAGACCTGCCGGGTATGATACCCGACAGGGGTATTAATTTCGATATTAACTTGGTGCAAGGCACTCAGCCCATTTCTATTCCTCCGTATCGTATGGCACCAACTGAGTTAAAAGATTTGAAAGAGCAACTTCAGGAACTCCTTCAAAATGGGTTTATTATGCCTAGTGTGTCACCTTGGGGTGCACTAGTTCTGTTTGTGAAAAAGAAAGATGGTACTATGCGGATGTGCATTGATTACGGGCAGTTGAACAAAGTTACAATCAAGAATAAATATCCGCTGCCGCGTATTGATGATATATTTGACCAGCTTCATGGAGCGATGGTATTCTCCAAAATTAATTTGAGGTCTGGGTATCACCAATTAAAACTTCGGGACTCGGACTTTCTAAAGACGGCATTCAGGACTCGTTATGGCCACTAGGAATTTCTTGTGATATCTTTTGGTCTAACCAATGCCCCAGCAGCATTTATGCATTTGATGAATAGTGTATTTCAACCATATCTTGCTTTATTTGTCGTGGTATTCATTGATGATATTTTGTGAAAAAGAAAGATGGTACTATGCGGATGTGCATTGATTACAGACAGTTGAACAAAGTTACAATCAAGAATAAATATCCATTGCCACGTATTGATAATTTATTTGACCAGCTTTAGGGAGCGAGGGTATTCTCCAAAATTGATTTGAGGTCTGGGTATCACCAATTAAAACTTCGGGATTCGGACATTCTAAAGACGGCATTCAGGACTCGTTATGGCCACTATGAATTTCTTGTGATGTCTTTTGGTCTAACTAATGCCCCAGCAGCATTTATGCATTTGATGAATAGTGTATTTCAACCATATCTTGATTTATTTGTCGTGGTATTCATTGATGATATTTTGGTGTACTCACGTAGCCAGGAGAAGCATGCACAACACTTGGGTATTGTATTACAGAGGTTGTGAGAGGAAAACTTTATGCCAAATTCTCTAAGTGTGAGTTCTGGCTTAGTTCGGTGGCATTCTTGGGACATATAGTGTCCAGTGAAGGTATTAAGGTGGATCCGAAGAAAATAGAAGCAACTCAGAATTGGCCCAGACCATCCTCAGTTACTGAGATTCGGAGTTTTCTCGGCTTGGCCGGTTATTATCGTTGTTTTGTGGAGAGTTTCTCGTCTATTGCATCACCTATGACTAAATTGACCCAGAAAGGTGCTCCGTTCAGGTGGTTGGATGAATGTGAAGAGAGCTTTCAGAAGCTCAAGACAGCTTTGACTACAGCTCCAGTATTGGTGTTGCCTACAGGTTCAGAGTCTTATACTGTGTATTGTGACGCGTCACGTATTGGTCTCGGCACAGTGCT
>AWOL01S0006091.1:25161-38899 GCA_000715115.1 Nicotiana otophora
CCTATGACTAAATTGACCCAGAAAGGTGCTCCGTTCAGGTGGTTGGATGAATGTGAAGAAAGCTTTCAGAAGCTCAAGACAACTTTGACTACAGCTCCAGTATTGGTGTTGCCTACAGGTTCAGAGTCTTATACTATGTATTGTGACGCATCGCCGATTGGTCTCGGCGCAGTACTTATGCAAGACAGTAGGGTAATTGCCTATCCGCCCAGATAGTTAAAGGTACATGAGAAGAATTATCCAATCCACGATCTTGAGTTGGCAGCTATTGTTCATGCCTTGAAAATTTGGCGGTATTACTTGTACGGTGTCCAGTGTGAGGTATATACCGATCATCGGAGTCTACAACATTTGTTTAAACAGAAGGATCTTAACTTGCAACAGCGAAGGTGGTTGGAGTTGCTTAAGGATTATGATATCACCATACTAAATTCATCCAGGCGCCGCGAAGATGTATAAGGATTTGAGACAGCACTATTGGTGGAGGCAGATGAAGAAAGATATAATTGGGTTTGTATCTCGGTGTTTAAATTGTCAACAGGTAAAGTACGAGCACCAAAGACCGGGCGAATTGCTACAGAGACTTGAAATTCCGATGTGGAAGTGAGAGCATATTACCATGGACTTTGTAGTAGGACTCCCACAGACTTTGAGAAAGTTTGATGCTATTTGGGTGATAGTAGATCGATTGACCAAATTTGCGCATTTTATTTCAGTTGGTACTAATTATTCTTCGGAGCGGTTGGCTGGGACTTATATTTGCGAGATTGTTCGCCTACACAGTATGGCGATGTCCATTATTTCAGATTGTGGTACACAGTTTACCTCACAGTTTTGGAGGGCAGTGCAGCGAGAGTTGGGCAAACAGGTTCAGTTGAGTACAACATTTCACCCTCAGACGGACGGACAGTCCGAGCGCACTATTTAGATATTAGAGGATATGCTACACACTTGAGTCATTGATTTTGGGGGTTCTTGGGATCAATTTCTGCCACTCGCAAAGTTTGCTTACAATAATAGCTACCAGTCAAGCATTCAGATGGCTCCGTATGAAGCTTTATATGGGAGACGGTGTCGGTCTCCGGTAGGTTGGTTTGAGCCAGGTGAGGTTAGGCTATTGGGTACTGACTTGGTCCAGGATGCTTTAGATAAGGTCAAAGTGTTTCAGGAACGACTTTGCACGACACAGTCTAGACAGAAGAGTTATGCCGACAGGAAGGTTCGTGATGTTGTCCACATGGTTGGGGAGAAGGTTCTACTCAAGATTTCACCCATGAAAGGTGTGTTGAGGTTCGGGAAAAAGAGTAAGTTGAGCCCTCGGTATATTGGGGCTTTTGAGATACTTAAGAAAATTGGGGAGGTAGCTTATGAACTTGCTTTGCCACCTAGTCTATTAGGTGTTCCATGTATCCATGCTCCGATAGTATGTCGGGGATCCGTCTCACATTCTGGATTTTAGTACAGTACAGCTGGACGGTAATTTGACTTAGATGTGGAGCCGGTGGCTATTTTAGACCGGCATGTTCGAAAGTTGGGGTCAAAGAACATAGCATCAGTGAAGGTGCAGTGGAGAGGCCAGTCAGTCGGAGAAGCTACTTGGGAGACTGAGCAGAGATGCGGAACAAATATCCACACTTATTTGAGACTCCAGGTATTATTCTAAACCCGTTCGAGGATGAACGTTTGTTTAAGAGGGGGAGAATGTAACGACCCGGCCAGTCGTTTTGAATATTATAACCCCGTTCCCCCATTTAGCTGCTCAATTTATGTCTTGCAATTGATTTATGACTTATCGGGTTAGTTGGTTCGGGTCCGAAAGGAATTCGGAGTGGAATAAGACACTTAGTCTCATAATTGAAAATTTAAGTTAGAAAAGTGGACCGGATATGTCCCTATGTATAAACGACCTCAGATTTGAATTTTGATGATTCCAATAGCTCTGTATGGTAATTTTGGACTTAAAAGCGTGTTCGGAATATTATTTGGAAGTCCGTAAAGGAATTAGGCTTGAAATGCCGAAAGTTTAATTTTTGAGAAGTTTGACCGGGGGGTTGACTTTTTGATATCGGGGTCGGAATCCGATTCTGAAAATTGGAATACCTCTGTTATATCATTTATAACTTGTGTGCATAATTTGAGGTCAATCGAACTTGATTTGGTAGGTTCCAGAGTCGTTTGTAAAAATTTGAAATTCCAAAGTTTGTTAGGCTTGAATTGGGGTGTAATTCATGATTTTAGCGTTGTTTGAGGTGATTTGAGAATTCGACTAAGTTCGTATGATATTTTAGGACTTGTTGGTATATTTGGTTGAGGTTTCGAGGGGCTCGGGTGAGCTTCATATGGTTAACGGGTTGGATTTTGGACTTGGAACTCTGATGGAAATTTTCCGATGCACTATCTGGTTTCCTTCATCGCGTTCACGAATGGAGCCTCGCGTTCACGAAGAGGAACTAAGAGGCTGGCAATATTTGCTGTTCGCGTTCGTGAAGAGAAGCACACATTCGCGAAGGGTGGACTGGGTGTGCATCGCGAACGCGAGAGTTATTATGCGTTCGCGAAGAAGAGAGGAAGCAACTGAGGACCCCGGGCAATTGGTCTACACGTTCACGTAGGGGGTGTCGCATTCGCGTAGTGAGGGAGAACGAAGCATCGCGTTCGCGAGGGGTTGAACGCATTCACGTAGAAGGCATTGAGGCATAGGCATTTTGTGCTTCGAGAACGCGAGGGTGATGTCGCGTTCGCGAAGGAGGAATTTGGACGGGAGATATTTTGTGCTTCGCGAACGCGAGGCACTGACCGCGTTTGCGAAGAAGAAAAGTCTGGGCAGTGAGTTTAAGTTCTGAAAATGGGACTTCGTCCCAGTTTCAGTTTTTGACGATTTGGAGCTCGGATTTGAGGCGATTTTGGGTGATTTTCAGAGGAAACAATGGGGTAAGTGTTCTTTACTCAATATTGGTTAAATTACCCGAATTCATGCTTGTTTTTATCATTCAAATTGGTGAATTGAGTTGGAAAAATTTGAAAACCATCTTGGTTTAAATTGAAGATTTGAGGGTCGAGTTGGGTCGGATTTTGGTAAAATTGGTATGGTTAGACTCGTGGTTGAATGGGCTTCCAGATTTTGTAATTTTTGTCGAGTTCCAAGACGTGGGCCCCATGGACGATTTTTGAGCTAATTTTTGGATGTTTATGGAAAATCATTATTTTCTTATGGAATTAATTCCAATAAATTTTATTGACTGAAACGAATTATTTATGACCATGTTCGAGGCGTTTGGAGACTAATTCACGAGGAAAGGGCATTGCAGAAACAGAATTTCACGGCTTGATATAAGTAACAGTTTTAAATCTGGTCCTGAGGGTATTAAACCTCGGATTTTGGTGTCATGTCATTATTTTGGAGGTGACGCACATGCTAGGTGACGGGCGTGTGGGCGTGTACCGAGGGGATTGTGACTTGGTCCGTCCTGGGAAACTGTAAAGTTGAATATTTTGTTGTTAGCTATATGCTCTCTATGTGTTGATAAAATTTGACTATAAATCATGTTAGAAATCATGTTTAGTCTATGTGACAGTACTGTTGGGACCCACAGAGGTCGCGTAATTGTTGAATTGCCTGCTAAATGCTATATGTACTCAGTCTTATTTTTTACTTGCACATTTTATCTCAGTCTTTGTTATTATTATTAATACATCATATCATTGTTGTTTGGGCCAAGGGCCTGATTGTGAAATATTGATACTATAGCACGTGAGTTGGCCGTGCAGATCCTTATATTATACTATAGCACGTGAGTTGGCCGTGCGGATCCTTATATTATACTATAGTACGTGAGTTGGCCGTGTGGATACTTATTTTATACTATGGCATGTGAGTTAGCCATGCGAATCCAGATATTTATATTATAGCACGTGAGTTGTCTGTACAACATATGAGTTGTCCGTGTAGATTATAGCGCTTGGGTTGTAGGAGCCCCTCCAGAGTTTGTACACCCAGTGAGTGCGGGTACCCATTGAGAGTGAGTGATGAGGGCTGAGAGCCCAGTGAGTGATTGTTTTCCAAAGAGGTTGTACTTGATTTCCATTTGTTGTTGCACTTAGTTGCTATATGTCATTGTTATGAAATCTCTGAAAGATTGTTGATATACGGATTACATGAACAGGAACTGTATAAAAATTGATTTGACATTAAACTGCCAGATTTGATAGCATGTTTATTCTTTGCTGGAATTACTCGAAATGAACCATAATTGTGTAGCTCCTTACTTTCTTCAGTTCCTCATTTATTATTGTTACTTGCTGAGTTGGTTGTACTCATACTATACCCTGCACTTCCTGTGCAGATCCAGGTGTTCCCGTACATAGCGGGTGTTGATCCTTTCGCGCGGCTGATTTTTAGGAGATGTTGAGGTAGATGCCGTGTTCCGCAGACCTTGTCTCTCCTTCTCTATCTCTTTGTTAACCGTATGTGGTCTCAAACTAGTATAGACTATATTTTTCCAGACTTGTATTCATATTAGATGCTCATGTACTCAGTGATACCAGGTTTTGGGGAGTGTTTGTATTGTATTTAAATATTATATTTTCAACCTTGAAGAGAAGTTTGGGTTTATTGAGTTTATCGGCTTGCCTAGTATCGAGATAAGCGCCATCACGACAGGTTGGGATTTTGGGTCGTGACAAATCCAATCTACCATATGGAGGGAATTCTGCAGAGGTGGCCACAAATTTACATATCGACCAACTAGTGGAGTGTAAGTCAACGGATTGGTTATAACCCCTCAATTCTTAGCATCAATTACGAGATACTTGCGCTTGGAGGATGGATATGTGTAGTCTTTGAAGTGAACCATCTCTTCAAAACTGCATAGGTGGAAAAAAAGGGATTGGTAAATATTAAGTCAATGGCAATTGACAAAATGTGGAGAAAATTCTAGTCCTTTGTGCTTTAGGCAAATTTCTAGATGTGCATTTTTCCTTCTATATATTGTCATGGGGTTAATCTTCTATATGTTGATATGGATTTGTCCGTCTATATGTTGATGTGAATTTGTTCGTCTATATAGTGATGTGGATTTATCCGTCTATATAGTGATATAAATTTGTCCGTCTATATGGTAATGTGAATTTGTCCGTCTATATGGTGATGGAGATTTATCCGTCTACATGTTGATATGGATTTATCCATTTATATGTTGATATGAATTTATTCGTCTATATGACAACGTGAATTTGTCCGTCTATATGTTGCGAGGGGTTTATCCTCCAATATGTTGTTGTAGATCTGATCATCTATATTTCATGATGAATTTATCCTTCTATGGGATGCCATAGAGTTTTCGTCAACTTGGCACTCAACGACTTTTATTTTTTTAGCCTACAAAAAAGAAAGAAAGATAGAAAACATAGAAAAAAAGAGTTTGTTACCTTTCCGGCCTTCACAAATCGAACTTGAGAGTTGATGCAAATAATGCGTCTTGATGTTAACAATTGAAGACGATGCTGCTGTCATGACCCAAAATTCCAACCTGTCGTGATTGCACCTATCTCGATACTAGGAAAGCCGATAATCTCAATAAACCAAAATTTCTCTTTAAGGTTGAAAATATAATATTTAAATACAATACAAACACTCCCCAAAATCTGGTGTCACTGAGTACATGAGCATCTAATATGAATACAGGTCTGGAAAATATAGTCTATAATAGTCTGAGACCAAATACAGTAAACAAAGAGATATAGAAGGAGAGGCAAGATCTGCGAAACACGACAGCTACCTCAGAATCTCCGAAAAATCAACTGTGTGAAAGAATCAACACCAGCTATGTCCGGGAACACCTGAATCTGCACACGAAGTGCATGGTGTAGTATGGGTACAACCAACTCAGCAAGTAATAATAATAAATAAAGAACTGAAGATATAACGAGCTACACAGTTATGGTTCATTTTCAGTAATTCCAACAAAGAATAGACATGCTATCAAATCTAGCAGTTTAATGTCAAATAAAATTTTATATAGTTCATGTTCATTTAATCCGTATATCAAAATCTTTCAGAGATTTCACAACAATGACAGATAGCAACTAAGTGCAGCAACAAATGAAAATCAAGTACAGCCTCTTAGGACAACAATCACTCACTGGGCTCCCAGCCCTCATCACTCACTCTCAATGGGTACCTGCGCTCACTGGGGGTGTACAGACTCTGGAGGAGCTCCTACAGCCCAAGCGCTATAATCTGCACGGACAACTCACGTGCCATAATATAAATATCTGGATTCGCACGGCCAACTCACGTGCTATAGTATAATATAAGGATCCGCACGATCAACTCACGTGCTGCACGGCCAACTCACGTGCTATAGTATAATATAAGGATCTGCACGGCCAACTCATGTGCTGCACGGACAACTCACGTGCTATGATATTAATATCTCACAATCAGGCCCTCAACCTATCTCAGTCATAAATCTCTCCAGTCTCCCGGGCTCTCATTAATCATGAAATCAGCCCAAACAATAATGATATGATGTATCAATAATAATAACAGAGACTAAGATAAAATGTGCAAGTAAAAACTGAGACTGAATATGTATAACATTTAGCAAGTAATTCAACAAGTACGCGACTTATGTGGGTCCCAACAGTACTATCACATAGCCTAAGTATTATTTCTAACATGATTTACAGTCAAATTTTATCGACACATAGAGAGCATATAGCTAACAATAACTTATTCAACTTTATGGTTCCCGGGACAGACCAAGTCACAATTCCCTCGGTGCACGCCCACACGCCCATCACCTAGCATGTGCATCACCTCCAAAATAATCACATGATACCAAAATCCGGGGTTTAATACCCTCAGGACTAGATTTAAAACTGTTATTTACCTCAAAACGTGAAACTCTTTACTCTGCTATGCCTTTGCCTCGCAAATCGGCCTCCGAATGTCTCGAATCTAGTCACAAATAATTCGTTTCAATCAATAAAATTTATTAGAATTAATTTCATAAGAAAATACTAATTTTTCATAAAAATCCTAAATTTAGCTCAAAAATCGCCCGTGGAGCTCACGTCTCGGAACCCGACAAAAGTTCCAAAATTCGAAAGCCCATTCAACCACGAGTCTACCCATAACAATTTTATCAAAATCCGACATCAACTCGACCCTCAAATCTATAAATCTTATTTCCAAATTTTTAAGTTCCAATCTCCGATTTACACCTCAAAATCATATAGTCTAGTCGGATTATTCGATGATAATTCAATATTATGGAGTAGAAATGATCACAAGGGACTTATCTCAAGTTTTCCTTGAAAATATATCAAAAATCGCCTCTCCTCAAGCTCTAATTTGTCAAAAATGGCGAATGGGACGAAGTCCCTATTTTTAGAATTCTGCCCAGACAACCTCGGTTCTGCCTCGATCTTGGCCTTCGATCGTGACCCTCAACCCTGGACTCGATCATGGCTTCGATCGTGGCCCTCGACCCTGGGTTCGATCATGGCTTCGATCGTGGCCCTCGACTATGGGCTCGATCTGGGCTCACATCTGGGCTCGATTCTGAGAGATTTCTGGGCTTGAATCTGGCAGAAGAAATTTCTAACAGAAGAAAATTGTAGCAGTTGTTGTAGTTCGATTTTTGATCTATTAACCATCCGAAACTCACCCGAGGCTCTCGGAACCTCAACCAAATATACCAACAAGTCCTAAAACATCATACGAACTTAGTCGAATCCTCAAATCACCTGAAACAATGCTAAAACCATGAATTACGCCCCAATTCAAGCCTATTGAACTTTGAAATTTCTATTTTCTACAAATAACACAGAAACCTATCAAATCACGTTCGATTGATCGCAAATTTTGCATACAAGTCATAAATGCCATAACATACCTATTAAAATTTTCAGAATCGGATTTCGACCCCGATATCAAAAAGTCAACTCCTCGGTCAAACTTTTCAAAAATTCGACTTTCGGAATTTCAAGTCTAATTCCTCTACGGACCTCCAAAAATTCTTCCGGACATGCTCCTAAGTTCGTAATCACCATACGGAGCTATTGGAATTATCAGAATTCGAATCTGAGGTCGTTTACATATAGGTCCATATCCGGTCCACTTTTCTAACTTAATTTTTTTCAATTATGAGACTAAACGTCTCATTTCACTCCGAATTCCTTCCGGACCCGAACCAGTTAACCCGATAAGTCATAAATCAATAGCAATGCATAAATTGAGTAGTAAATGGGGAAATAGGATTATAATATTCAAAACGACCGGCCGGGTCATTACAACTGCTATATTAAAAAGGCCAAAATCATCCCTCTACTATTGAAAATTAGTCACGTTTATACCCATTTCTACTTTCCGTCCAAAATCATATCTACCGTTAGGACAGTATATAAGTTTGTCCCTAACCCTAACAGATTTCCTATGTGGCACCGGGACCCCCATAATAATTTGCCAACTAGGAAATTCTTGACCCATTAGTTTGGAAACCTGGCCCACCCTTATAACCCGTTAATTAGTCTCCTTCATCGATCAAATAAGACCTTATTTAGTCAATGAAAATCTACGTTTCAGGCACAAATTCCCTTTCCTCTCGTTTGCTCTACTCTGTCCTCTCAAGTGAGATTCAATGTCCCAGAGTAGTACTTCCTCTCAGAGAAGGTGTCGATGTTGTATTATTGCTAACCATTTCATATCAACCACTCCCGCTAACCCCGGTAGGAAATCTTATAAATGTACATGGCCTAAGGTAAGTGTTTTATGTGGATTTGTCTAATCTTTCTACTATATCTAGCTGTTTTGATTTGAAAATTAAATATTTTAAATGGTTTTTTGATAGAATAATTCATGTGGTTATTTCGAATAGGAAGATAAAATATCCGTGGATGGTTCCCAGCTTGAAATAAGAGAATTCACGTCATCTTTGAATGCGGTTATGATTGAAAGAGACAAGTTGAGAGAAAAAGTAATTTCCATGGAATCCATGAACAAATCTGAAGCTACTAAAGTCAAAAAGTTGGAAGAAAGAATTGTACAACTAATGATGGTGATAATTGGTTCTCGGGCACTGTTTGTTGGATTCTTTGCTACGTGGATAATGAAGTATTTTTCATTATGGGTTTTCCTTGTTTAGTTGATTATCATTATCTTAGTTTAGCCCTCTCTTTATGTAGTGAATTGACATGTATTGCTTAGTGAAGTAGGGAACTAGTTTCTTAAGAATTGTAATATCTCCAATTAGAATGATACTCCAATTGGAGATGTAATAGTATGATGCTTCTGTTTTTGGCTTGAAATGGTGAATGAATATGAGGCTTCGATTTTTATCATTCTCCACTTTGAATTAGTAGGTGTTAATCTGCACAAATACGTATTATAGCAGCAATTACATATGTACCATATCCTTATGTGTTCAATCTGTATTAACAAGAAGATAATGTCATAGTACATCAGAATAAAGGGAACAAGACGAACTTGGAAATTCATACCATAAACTGTTTAGAATTTACTAACATTGACAGAAATTCATAACTTCAATTGTCATAGTACATCACCTACTTTATAATACCAACTATCATAACATTCACATAATGGACTTCATAGAAGTCCATACCACCAACCACAAAAATAAAGGTACTATCATAGCAGTAATTACATCAACCAGCAAAATAACAACTGTATTGTCATAGCAGTAATTACAAGCCTTTTAAACTTAAAATTCACAAAAACTTTCACCACTTAAATGACTTTCCACTTTTAGTTCAAGTCGCATTAGTTTTGTGACTTGCCATTACCTTTTCTTGTCTTCATCTTGGCCATCTTTTCATGCCGATTTCCTGTTATAGCTTTCTTACCATTCCAGGTGAGATTCTTAGCTGAGTATGGTAGGTTTGAGGGCACACTCATACCGGATGAGTCACCAACAAAATTGATGGTCATTGTTATAGCTGGTATTGTTCCTTGCTGTCTCATAAGCAGTCGTGTCCTTTCTTCAGAGCAACTCCTTGGCCTAATATTTGGGGCAGAATCTGATTCAAAATCAGGAAATTCAAAATCTGGAATGACACTATTGTTGGGAAGTTTCCTTTGCACTAAAAGAGTTGGCATAAACTGAAAGTTTGTGTCTTGAACTGGATGACTTGACTGACTTCCTTGACTGAACTGTGGTGCTAAAACTTGTATTTCCTCCTCAGCTGGTATATTTGTAGCAAATGGTGACATGGGCTGTTCATCATTACAGTCTTCATCTCTTAAACATCTTTGTCTCTTTGCCTGCTTGCCTTTTTTCTTACCTGCGATTGGTTGTTTTCCCTTAGAATGCTATTTAACAAAAGAAACAGAATAGTCATAGTTAGAGTAAATAAGTAAAAAACAGAATAGACAGTATTTGAAAATAAAAAATATTACCCTTGCACAACCCCTAGCATTATGTCCAAGCTGACCACATGTGGAATACTGCATTATCCTCCCCTTCCTGGACTGCATCCATTCACCTTGTCTGTTGACTGTTTCATTTTTTTCTTTTGTTCTTTTGACTTTAGGCCTGCCAGCCATCTTCATAAATTCCGGGGGTTCCATTGCATGAGATGCTTCTACCTTCCAAAATTTTTCTCCCCTTGCTGGTTGAAGCTTATGTAAATAGGCTAGGGGATAGGCCTCTTTGGTGTACCACCAGTGTATTTCAGTCAGGGGATTCATCTTGCTGTGTTGTATTGCTTTGATTGCATGAGGACATGGGATTCCATTAAGGTCCCATGTCCTACATGTGCATCTCTTCACCACCATATTCACTGTGTGTCTGTTACAATCTTCACTCATTTCATACCCTTCTTGACCATTGGAATGAACATGACACTTATTTGCAATCTTCAAGTATTGGCTATACAGTTGCATGGTTTGGGGACTGAAGTTATTACTCCATGTCATTACAGTAGATTCATGTTCCCTTAGCATGTTCATAACCTTTACTCTAATATTCTCAAGCATCTTGATAATTGGCTTGAATCTTGCTTCCTTGATCCATGAATTGAAGGACTCAGTTAGGTTGTTGTCCACTGAGTAGTTCTTGCAAACAGTGTCAAAGTATGCTCTACTCCAACTTTGGGGTGGGTACTTCATCAAATCTTCAACTGCATCATTACCATCTTCATCCGCTTGTCCCATATTCTTTAATTGGTCTTTAAAATCTTCTTCATATGTGCTTCATGCATCTCACAAGAGGTACTTCTTATATTCCCCATGTCCCCATCTTTTGCATCAATTTGCCTCTATGTGTCTTACACAATATCTATGGTGTGCCTCAGAAGAACCAAGTGGACTAAATCAATCAAACCCTGAAAATGAGAAAACATAAAAGAGGTGCATCAGTAAAAAGAGATGCATCAGTAAAAGAGATGAATCAATTAAACTGTTAGGTTCATACCTTCTGTATATCTGATATAAATGTGATCCCTTCACCCATTTTGAGGTCCAATGAATACTGTAGCAGTCTTAAGAACCAACTCCGTGTCACTTTATTTTTTTTTATCAACAACAGCCCAAGCTAGGGGATAAAAGTGCCTCATAGAGTCTTGAGCAACAACTACTAACAGTTGACCTTTGCATTTCCCTTTCAAAAAGGTTCCATCCAAGCCAATAAATGGTCTCAACCCACTCTTAAACCCTATTTTCAATGCATGAAAACATATATACATTCTTAAAAATCTTCTTTTTCCTTCACTAAGTGCATCCTTTGATATGTTAATCACCACATATGTTCCTGGATTACTAGACCTTAATTCATTAACATAAGCCTCAAGCTTGTTGTAATCATCTGCAAAACTATCCTCCATTTTCTCCAGGATCATTCTCTTGGCTCTCTTACACTTTGAATGACTAACATTGATGTTAAATGCAGCTTTTACACTTGCCATCATCTCCTTAATTTTAATTTTAGGTTGCAACCTTTTCTTAAAGTAAGCAGCTATAGTTTTTGCATTTATCCTGTGATTATCATATGCAGTATTACACTTGTGTTCTTTCTTTAAAGTCTTGAATTTAACACCAGGACCTTTAGAGTCTTTAGAAATATGACAAACAAAGGGGCAGTCTTCATCTAAACATCTGTACCTAAGTTTTTGGAGGCAACTCTTAAGTTGTTTTAACCCATAACCATTAGCAAGGGAATGCATGTTGATGAATTTTATAGCTTCTGGAATGTCTTTGAATGTCATGGACTTGTGTAACTCCTTATAATCAGTCAACTTATCAGATGTCTTCCTCTCTTTTTGTGTATGAAGTCTTTCTAATGAATCAGAATCACTATCTGAACAATCTGAAGAATCAGAAGAATGAGAGACATATTCTTCATGGTCATCTGAACTACAGTCAGTAGCAACCTCGAGTTCTGATGTGTATGACTCAATATGCTGGACTATATTATGAACATTAATACTTAACTCACACTCATCTACAACAAAGAAATCCATAACATTAAACTGATCACTGACCAAAGACAGTAGACTCCTAACACCTTAATCGCTCTCTATTTCATAATATCTACCAGAAGGCCCATTCACAATTACTTGTTGAACTCCAATAAACTCCAACTTAGAAGTAAATTCATTTACTAAGTAGTTGTAAGACAGTAGGCCAAAGTTATAACCTTTAACCGTGTGCACAAGCTTCCTTGAGTATAACAATTTTGGACTATATATCCAATCACCACCATAATGAAAGACTAATAAGACCATTGCATATAAGCTACACAATAAGCAAGGGAAAAATATTCAGAAAGTAATTGCACTATACAAATAAAATGTACAAACACAAGTACAAAATAACATTACAAACTATATAATATGCTGACACAGTGGATAATCATAAATAAAAAAAAGAATCAAATTTGGACCATACAATAAAGACAGAAGAACCACATAAAGTTAAGACAAAGATACATAAAGAAATAAAAAAATAGTGGGCTGCCACACATGAAGGAGTCAGTGAAGACACAACTACAATAAACAAAGAGATGATGGGGGACCAAGTCTATAAACAAAACAAAAAATAACTGAATTCTGACCCATTTATCTCTTAACTCAACGCATGTGTATAAGAAATAGAGGACCAAACACCCAAAAATCAGAGCAAAAAAAAAAAAGATCCGACACAAAGGGGACCCCTTTTTTGTTAAAGACCATATATGTAGGACCACCAAAATTGAAACCCTAAACTGAAACAAAGAATCAATATACCAAATAAGGATCATTCCACTACAAAATACTAACCCACAAATCACCTCCAGTAATAAAGACCAAAAGAAGGAAAATAAATTTAGGATTAAATCTAGTATGAACAGACCACATGCAAACAAAAACAACAACAAACAGACACACCTCGTAACTAAAAAAATACATATATATACGAATCATTCAAAACCCTAGCCAAAGAAATAAAAAATCGAAAACCCTATGTTACATTTAGCTCTAAATTGAAACAATGAGACGATATGCTTCAGTTGATACCAAAAACAAAGCAAAAGAATGACGATTTATAGTTTTTAAGACATAAATTGGTACCTTCGTATACATCCACGATGAAGACGAACGTACAATAAAGAGGATAGGTGAGAGGTCTTTCCTTTTTTCTATCAGCAACTGAAGGTTTTGACAATTAAAACGGGTTGAGACTATTTTAATGAGACTATTATGGGTTATAAGGGTGGGGCGGGTTTTTATAAGGGTG
>AWOL01S0006091.1:38984-56483 GCA_000715115.1 Nicotiana otophora
GGGGCGGGTTTCTAAAATAATGGGTCAAGAATTGCCTAGTTGGCAAATTATTATGGGGGTCCCAGTGCCACATAGGAAATCTGTTAGGGTTAGGGACAAACTTATAAACTATACTAACGGCATGTATGATTTTGGACGGAAAGTAGAAACAGGTATAAACGTGATTAATTTTCAATAGTAGAGGGACAATTTTGGCCTTTTTCCCTATAATAATCGAATGACGGCTGTTTGGAGTAGTTATCTCGATGTGGGATAGAAAGTATTTACCGTGAGGCAATCAAATTTTTTCTATTCCAAATAAGATTTAAAGTGGATAACATAGAGTTATTGTGGGAATTGAATTTTTTTTGTTTCTTTCCCATGCAACGCATGTTTCCTTAGTTGAAATAACATAACTGTGACTTTGCACCATGTTACCAAACTCACATGGTAATTATGACTTTGCACCATGTTACCAAACTCTCTCCTCTTCCATTGTTTTCGCCGCCGGTAATTGACCTATCGCGACTTTGTGATTTTTCAGATCTGGATCTGACGGTGAAGATGAGAGAATGGAAGAGAGAGAGAGAGGCAGTTGGATCTGATAGTGGAGAAGAGGAGGGGGTGGAGACGACTATTTGGTTAAGCTCCGATAGACCTCCACAGGAGAAGATGATCGGCAGCCTTGCCGAGGGCGAAGAGAGGGGCGAAATGAGAGAAGGTTGAGGGAGAGAGAGGGATTGAGGGAAAAGATTAATACATTAAAATAACTCTATGTGGCATAACTATGATGGGTAAATTGCAGCTATGGAAAGTAATTAAATTAAAAGATAGTTATCATCCATAAATAGATCTTTGATTTAGCTATGTCAAGATATTATTTCACGAAAAAATTAAAGCAAAAAGAAAAAAAGAAAAAATTGGAAACGAGAGAAATGCTAGTTCTGAACACGCACTCACAAAACACACATGCAAAACAAAGTTACTGGGTTTCCTTTTCAGTTATTTTTCCTTTTTGAATGGTTTTATAATGTCAACCGTTAGCATTTTTAAATAATTGTTACTTGTTACAAAAAAAAAAAGAAGATCGAAACCAAATCAGAAGCCCTAAAAAAGAAAAAAAAAGAAGTCCGAAGTTAACCCCTGTTATTAGTAGACACGGAATCACTATTGCATTTGTCATGAATATAATCTTTTAATCATTCTTTATGTTTTTTTTTCAATTTAAAATTTTTAATAAAGAGAAAAGTTTAAATTTTTCGTCGTATATTCAAAATTAAGCAATTTATCCTAAAATATTTAGTCTAATATAACTGTGCCGTTAGGAAAAAAACTCATGTTTGCCCTTGATGCTTAATGGAGCTTTCAATCTTAGGAGATAAATTCGGATCTTATTTCGAAGAACGTTATTAATGGCAAGAGTAAATATAAGAATATTTGTGAAGGACAATAGTATGCTGAATTAAAAGTGTTACGAAGGACAAATTTAACATTTAAGAAAGTACAATGATAAATTTAGCATTTCCCTTAAAAAATAAATACTATGAGATGTGTTAGATTTGCTTTAAAAATCTTAAATTATTTTTCTCAAGATATAAAAGCTTAATTATTTACAAAAAAAATAAGTAATTATTTTTTTTATTTTATTTTATTTTATGTATTGTAGTTTGACCATGACAAGGTGAGTTGCTCTGATGGTAAGCACCCTCCACTTCCAACCAAGAGGTTGTGAGTTCGAGTCACCCCAAGAGCAAGGTGGGGAGTTCTTGGAGGGAAGGATGCCGAGGGTCATATTTGGAAACAGCCTCTCTACCCCAGGGTAGGGGTAAGGTCTGCGTACACACTACCCTCCCCAGACCCCACTAGTGAGATTATACTGGGTTGTTATTGTTGTTGTTGTTGTTGTTATTGTAGTTTGACTAGATACAAAATTTAAGAATTGTTTTACTTGTGATTTTAAATATATTGTGAGATTTGGATGACTATAAAATTATGTGACTAAGAGTAAATGAAAAATTATTTATGAAAAGAAAAAGACAAAAAAAAATCTAAAATTAAATTATTTTAAAAAATAAATAGATGAAGTATTCTTTTTACACCAGATTAATATTATCCACACCGCATGTTTATATCAATCCAATAAATACATGACTTTACGATATGGCTATCACTAAATTATAAATAAGTTACATATATTTTTACCTTAATTTATCGATAATTATGGTAAATTAGTATTGTAATACTTAGTATAAACATTAGGTATGGATAAGTTGTTAGGTTAATAGTACCATGTAAAATGAAATTGAGAAAATATTAGAGCCCATTTGGACATATTTTTTTTTTCCTTTTATCTAAATTTTTTTTTTTCATAAATTTTTTAATTTTCACTTGAAAATGCATTTTTTTCAATTGTTTTACTCAAATCACTCACAAAATTTAAAAAATAATTTATAATTATATTCATATTCAAACACAACTCTAAATTTCAAATAAGATATTCACTTAATTGTTTTTTTTTTCAAGTACCCTAAATTTCCCCTATTTTGGAATTTTACTATTCTTTATGTCCAAACGCCCACTTAGTTTGAGGAAGAGTGGCATGGAATGAGATGCAGTTTGATCATTGATGGATTCTCGAAACGCTATTCTTCAGCGGTTCACGCAAAATGTGGCGCGCACTGCTAGCATTCTCTTCAATTTCTTTCCTTCTTCTCAATATACCACTTTTTTTTTTCTTTTTCCTTGCCTATTAGGGGACTCGTATTTAATGGCTTTTATCACTGACCAAAAGGCATCTTACTGAAAAATTTTAACCCAAATCAAAATCAAACCATGGCTCGAAAATCCTTCCCAATCCTAAAGCAACTCATCCAACAATCCACCAATCGTTTTTTCACCACTAACGCGTCGCCACGAGCCGTGACGCTGATCCCAGGCGACGGCGTTGGTCCACTGGTAACCGATTCAGTGGAACAAGTGATGCAGGCGATGAAAGCACCCGTTTACTTCGAGCGATACGAAGTACGCGGTGATATGAAGTGTATACCGGAGGAAGTAATTGATTCAATTAAGAAAAATAAGGTTTGTTTAAAAGGAGGGTTAAAGACACCGGTCGGCGGAGGTGTTAGTTCGCTGAATGTGCAAATGAGGAAAGAACTTGATCTGTACGCTTCTATTGTGCATTGTTTCACTTTCCCAGGGTTGCCTACGCGGCATGAGGATGTGGATATTGTTGTGATTAGGGAGAATACTGAGGGAGAGTATGCAGGTCTTGAGCATGAGGTTGTTCCTGGCGTCGTTGAGAGCCTTAAGGTATTGATATTTTCGTTTTGAGAATTTGTTGTTTTACTATGTTATATGCGTGTCTCTTAGATTCATAATCTTTGCTTAATTCTGCTTATGTGATAATTTGCGCAGTATTGGATTTACATTTTGGTGACTACTGAAAGTGTTAAAACATGACAAGTTAGGAAGTTCTCCAAAAGGTCTCTCTCTCAGAACACGTGTGTTTAGCTAAGAAGCCAAAAACTTCATTTTTTCTTAATATGGTGAGGTCCGGGTACCTGCCATCTCCCACCAGGACAAGTACCTGGTAGCTCTGCCTACACAGGCTTAGGCAGATGAGAAAAAATCAAAGAGTGCCAATGATTCTTATAGTCATGCTGGTACGATTTTAGGTGCTTGTCAGGAGTTTTGTTGACTATTGGAATGAAGTGGGTCCAGATGGCGTGAATGGAAATTGAGGATTCATATAGCTAACTCCAACTAATTCGGGATTAAGGCATGGTTTTTTTTTTTGTATCCAGCTTTACTGTATCCAAATAAAGGGGTCCTCTACTACCTATAGTAGAATTGCAGGTGTAGGTGGATCTTATATATTTGGGTACTCTGAGTTCTCAAATTGCTAAACGGATGCCGCAATGCCATGTTCTGAATGTGCACATAGCCTCGAGTACTTAAGATCATAGTCATGTTCTGGCTCCTTAGTCAGGTAGTATGCATAAGGGCCCATGTAAGGCAGCAGGTTGCATTAAAGCACTGGTTCTTTAGTAGGTTAGTATGGTAGGCCCCATGTTGGGAAGCACAATGCACATTGTTCTATTAAGTAGGAAATACTCTTCGCTCCATACTTCCATCTAAAATTAAAAAAAGAAAAAAAACTCTTCGCTCCATCCTTGTGTTGGGGAGTGCATTTTGCCAGAAGCATTATTTATCTTCTTACTTGATGTAATCTGGACTGAAGTGTATAGATTGTCAGCTGCAGCTGAACCTATTTGATCTTGGTCTGTGCACGAGTGTAAGTGTTAGAGCTTATCTTTACCTGGTCACTTCAAAAACGTTAGAGAGATGGGCCAGTTTAGCAAGATGCGCATGTGGTTTTTTCTTTATATGAATTCCCATTTTGTAGCTTTACCAATTTCTGTCTGTATGGTTTAAACTCTTACGTGTCTGCATCTTGATCCATCTAAAAAAGGAGTTGTTTTTTCCCTTCATCAGTTTTTCCTATGTGGTTCTCCTTATTATATCGACTCTGTTGTAAAGTTTTCCTATTCCATGGCTTGCTTTATCCTATACTCTTTGTTTTCCCTTTCCAGGTGATAACAAAATATTGTTCAGAGCGTATAGCAAAATTTGCGTTTGAGTATGCTGATGTAAACAAAAGAAAGAAGGTCACAGCTGTGCACAAAGCCAACATTATGAAACTTGCAGATGGTCTTTTCCTAGAATCTTGTAGGGAAGTTGCAAGTAAATATCCAGAAATACAGTATGAGGAGATTATTGTGGATAACTGCTGCATGCAACTTGTCTCAAGGCCAGAACAATTTGATGTCATGGTACGGGGATATACTTCCTTGGCTTTTCTCTTTACTAATTACTACTGTCCTTAAAATTCAAGCTTCTCTTACATCTGATAACTTATGTGTCATTCAAATTATCAAAGAGAAAATCTAGTGGTGAATGTCATCAATTTAGTTTAGTTCTTGAGGGAAGGATGTGCTTGCTGAGAGCTTGACCTGTCTGCTATTGTGTCTAGTTGCATAATTTACTTGACTTTTGAAGTTCGGAACTTTCCTGAAGCTGCTATCAGACTAGTTCTTATGGTACTCGGCTATGGATTAATAATATGCTAATATTGGAAGTTAGGAATGTTCAGTAATTTGCTTACATAGTCAAAGGGCCTACTCTTGGCATGTTGTCTCTATCATCTATTTCGCCCTCTTATTTTTGTGTTCTTACTGGCAAGTGGTAACTGTTGAGACCAGTTATGTGATGAAATAACAGAGTCCAAATGACAAGGTCTGCGAAGATATTGAAGTCTTTTCCATTCTCCTTCATATACAACTGAGATACATGGGATAATCTTGCACCTGGGATTTCCCTTGAGTGGCCTCTTTGATTTTGTAGTAAATATTAGGATATCAGTAAGATGTTTTGGTGGGAAGAAATGGTTGCTTCACTCAGTGCAACTTACAGAGAAGGGAATTGATCATATGCAGTCAGTGTCTCTTTGCGAAGTGCGTCAGGACGATGCAAATCACTTATTTTTTGCATTGTAGGATCACTGCTTAGCTGTAGGGATATGGCAAACTGTGCGGGCGGGCAGTTCGGGTTTGAGCGTATGCGGGTGCAGGCGGGTTAATTATTTTTAAGCATTCAGGTGGGGCAGGGTGGTTGCGGGTTGGAGAATCCAAGTCTAACTAACTAGACCATGCCTTTTGAACTAAAAACCTATAAGGCTAAATTTGCAATCAGTATTTTTGTGATGATTATATGTACATTTTAACCACTTTAATATTTTCTTACTGACTGAAACTAGATAGTATTTTATTAATGTCATGCACTACAGGTGGAATTGTTTTCTACAATGTTTGAGCCTGAATCTGTTTCCTTTTGTCATGCATCATATTTTCTACAATGTTTGAGACTAAGTCTAGTACTTCTTCTTTGATTTCCTTGACCAAATTGGGAGGAAAAGGCTGCTTATGCAGGTATCAAAGATACATAGCTTTAAGTCTTCTCTTGATAACATTAATCAATAACAGAATATTAACTTATAATTCTAAGTTATATATCCAGAAAATATAATTGTCTGTTACCCAGTTTATATTTGTAAAAATATGAAATGAGAAATATAAAATTTGTAATATGCAACAATTTCAGCATGATCATATTTAAAACAAAATGATAAAGTACTTTTGTGCTGGCATTAGCCTCACTGAAATTTGAAATACAAATAAGAAAAATCCTATTCCAACACTAATCATATTGAATAATAAGCATGTCTGGAATCAAAGTAATTTTATATCAGTTTAATTGTTATCTACATTTTTGTACTGGCGTTAGCATCAATAAAAAAATTTATTGGGATTTTGTGTTTAAAAGTTTAATAGTGGTATTGCAAGAAAAAAAGTAGTTTTAATGCGGAATTATTAGCCTAAAGGAAGTTTACGAGGCTCAGTTATACTTGCTCCAATTTTTTTCCTCTCAAATCTAATACATTTGACACATCAAAAAGCAAAATAAATGTAATTTCAACTGGGGTTTATGCTGGACGAGGCAGTTTGAGAACAGAAAATTTTGCTTTGCCTGGCGGGACGGTTGAGTTTTTGTGGGTTAAGGCTGAACCCACACCGCAACCGTAGTGCACCACTACCATCTCTACTTAGCTGTGGGACATATTTGCCACTCTTCTGGGAATCAAGTGGGCTATGCCTAGAACTGTTTTGGAACTTCTACAGTCAGGGAACTAAGAGGAACTCACACAAGATTCTGGAATGCTATCCCAGCAGCTATTTGGTGGAGTACCTGAAGAGAGAGGAATGCCAGAATTTTTGAAGACAGCCAAGAGAATATATGTAGTCTTAAGTTCAAATGTATACTTTTACTATCTTTCGGGACAATATGGCAAATATAAATGTTATTTCAGGATATTGAGGCCATGTTTGACTTTTTAAACTCCTCGCACACTCTGTTATAACTAACAGAAGCTTGTAACTGGTTCAGTGCTCCAGGCTTCCAGCATACCATTGTTGCTGGTCATACATCTATAAAAGCTTACCTTGTCAAAATATAGGATATTAGTGAGAAAGCATGGATGGAAAAATTAAGATTAGCAAAACCCTCCCGGTCTTTCTCACCGTGGTTACTGTAGATTAAGAGTCATTAGCTTTCCTGCATCGGCCAGAACCAATCTTTTAGTGTGTTATTAGCTGCTCCATTCTAATTTTTCTCCTCATTTTGAGACATAGCTGATAAGCTTGTTGCTGAACTTCAACCATTGCACTTGTATAGGTGACTCCCAACCTCTACGGAAATCTAATTGCAAATACAGCTGCTGGTTTAGCTGGTGGCACAGGAGTCATGCCAGGAGGTAAAACTTTCAGTTATATATTTTGAATGATTTACATCTCTCTATTATGGTAAGCTGTTGATTTTTGCTGTTTTGTCTATAGATGACAGTTTGATCTTAAAATTTTCACTAAGTTAAGACACCCTTAATTTGGGCTAATTTGTAACTCACAATGTAGCAAATAGAATTCCGGTGATCTAAACCTGTTAAACTTTCCAGCAGCCAAAACAACAAATTTTTTTGTAGATTGATATTCTTGGTAACTTAAGTCTAGCTATACCACATTGAGACTGGAAAATCGATCCAATAAATGTTCTAAATGGATACAACAACAACAACATACCCAGTATTATCCCACACCGTGAGGTTTGGGGAGGGTAGTGTGTACTGTGTACGCAGACCTTACCCCTACCTTGTGAGGATAGAGAGGTTATTTCCAATAGACCCTCGGCTCAGGAAAGTATAAGCACCACATTAATGAAAATATAGACAAGAAGGGACAGTACCAAAAAGCCATATTAAAGCAGAATAAAAACAACAAGACAGTAAGGTGATCAACAACGAAACAAAAAACAACGGTTAGTCATAAAAACGTACTACCAACAGAAAGCGAGACTGCGTGCGCCAATACTACTATTATGAACACTCTAGACTACCTACTCTACTACTCTAATCCTCGACCTCCATACCTTCCTATCAATGGTCATGTCCTCGGTCAGCTAAAGCTGCGCCATGTCTTGCCTAATCACCTATCCCCACCTCTTCTTTGGCGTACCTCTACCTCTCCGTAGGCCCTCCAATGTCAACTTCTCATACCTCCTCACTGGGGCGTCTGTGTTACTCCTCCTCACATGACCAAACCACCTAAGCCGCGCTTCCCGCATCTTGTCCTCAATAGGGGCCACACCCACCTTGTCGCGAATAACCTCATTTCTGATCCTATCTAACCTGGTGTGCTCGCACATCCATCTCAACATCGTCATCTCTGCTACCTTCATCTTTTGGACATGAGCGATCTTGACTGACCAACATTCAACCCCATACAACATCGTTGGTCTGACCACCACTCTGTAGAACTTACCCTTAAGTTTCGGTAGCACCTTCTTGTCACACAAAACATCGGAAGCGAGTTTCCATTTTATACATCCCGCCCCAATACGATGGGTGACATTTTCATCAATCTCCCCATCCCTCTGAATAATAGACTCAATGTACTTAAAACTTCCTCTCCTAGGGATGACCTGCGAGTCCAGCCTCACCTCCCCTTCCCCTCCTTGAGTCTCGCCACTGAACTTACACTCCAAGTATTCTGTCTTGGTCCTGATCAACTTGAAACCTTTAGATTCCAGGGTCTGCCTCCATACCTCTAATTGCGTATTCACACCGTCTCGTGTCTCGTCAATCAATACAATATCATCTGCAAATAGCATGCACCACAGCACTGCCCCTTGGATGTGGCGCGTCAGTACGTCCATCACCAAAGCAAACAAAAAAGGGCCGAGTGCCGACCCCTGATGCAACCCCATCATAACTGAAAAATGGTTCGAGTCCCCACCTACCGTCCTCACTCGGGTCTTTACTCCATCATACATGTCCTTAATCAACCTAACGTAGGCAACCGATACACCTCTAGCCTCCAAACATCTCCACAAAACCTTCCTTGGAACTTTATTGTACGCCTTTTCTAAGTTGATGAACACCATATGCAAGTCCTTCTTTCTCTCCCTGTACTGCTCCATCAATCTCCTAACTAGATGGATGGCTTCTGTAGTCGAACGCCCCGGCATAAACCTGATCTGGTTCTCGAACTGGCAGACAAAATGGATAGAAGAATCATACTTAATTGGCAGACAAAATTAGTAGATTGCAGTAACAGAAGATCGAGCTGGTTCGAGGTACTGAAAGGATAAGGAATAAGCAGGATGGCAATGGATAGGCACATCATCTGTTGGACTTGCAGTACAACCAGATTGGCTTCAGAAGGTCAGGGAAATCTTTGCAGAGGTCATGGAAATCTTGCAGATTGAGATTACAACTATAGCTACCAATTATTCAGGAAGTTTCTTATTCAAGCTGTGCAAGGCAAAAGGAAGTCGAATGTAATCATGCCAGAGATTAGCTGACTCAAGCCGGGAAGACATAACCTAAATACAAATAATTCATCGGAAAAAGGGTATCAGGTTAAGACAACCTCATGCATATTAGGTCAGAAGAGAGGTCTTCCGCAGATGTTGCTGCTCTGAGTAGCTGGCTAGAAATGAGCGGTAAAGTCACCCACAAAATTAGTGGTGGAGGATCACAGAATTTCAATAGAATAAACTTCAGTACTCTAAGGATTAAATCATCTTTAAAATTGTTTCATTTGAAAATTCGGAGCTTACATGCTGAGGTCCCTCATGTTTGGGAGGTGTAGAGGTGGTCTCAGAACATGGGTCAGTAAGATGAATGACACATTTTTTCCTTTGCCGATTACCTTCGAAGGCTATTACAGAGAGTCAAGGTGGGTGAATGGTATTTCAAAAGTCAGAAGTTCTTCCTTGACTATTGGTCTGTGATCGCAGCCTGTCATCAGCCTAAACCTAAACCAAGTCGCTTGTGGATTACACTGATTACTGGTGAGGCTTCCATTGCACTTGTGATGAATATTCTGTCTGAATGGAAAGAGACGTTTGTGGTGGTTATTTGGAAGTGGACAAGGTTTCAAGGAACAGGAGACACCATCGATAGCTAGAATTTGTGTTAGGGTCCCGAACAAGAAAATTCCAGTGACACTGACATTTGAGATATGCAATTGGAGGCTTGGTGTCAATTTGGTCTAAAATGATTACTTGGGTGCAGAACATAAGGCATCCGAGAGGTCACTGTAAAATGCAATTTCCAACAAATGGAGATGGCCAGCGATGGATACTACAAATTTCACAAATTTCCCTTAAAACTATAATGAGCCAAGCAACTTCTGGACAAGTAGGGAATTCAAACTGGGAAATTACTCAGCCAGAACGGATAAGCTTTTGCTTAGTGATGGGAAGAGGGGGAACTCTAACAACTGAAGTTTTGTAATTGGGCCAGCTCAACCACAGGAAAAAGAACTTCCATTAAAAAGCAAAGCAGGCAGGTGCATAAAATCAAGGCTAAGGCCGATCCGTGTGTTGAAGACAAAAGTTTTTGGCTTTCGTATAGGTGAAACATATGTTGACCCAATGGAGGTGTAGATAGAGCTCTATTTAGAAGCATGGACTTCGTTAGAGATTATCCTCAGCCAGTTGAGATAATGAAGTTCGGGGATAAAGAATGCAGACCAAAGTCATAACAATTAGCTTGAGCTGAGGAAATAGAGGTAAGTGAACAAATAAACTACCTCTGACTGACAAATTAGGAAAAGAAATCGCACAGTAAATGGCATTCTGGAGAGCCAACGATTAGAGGAGATGGCTACAACAACTGTGCAACTAATTGATGAACCAGGGCCAATGGCGGTGTCAGTCAATTTACTCCTCCCTTATTACAGAGATGATTGAAAAGAAAAGTGCATGCAGGTGGAAAGCTTCCAATACAAAGAAATTGGAGTAGCTGGGTGAAAAAGAAGTGCTCAAGCTGAGCAAACAGCTAAAAGTGCATTTTGCAAGGTTTGAAGAAGATGCCCCATCCCTATTCATCAGAATGGAAAGGAAATGGGTGGGAGAAGGCAGAGTCCTGGGCAAAAATCAAATCGGAGAGCTGCAGGAGGTTGGAGGTCGAAAGACCAAATGGAGCTCAAAAACCTAGAATTCCACATATAAATTGTGGGAAGAGGCCGAGGGAGGCAAGGAAAAAAAGGCGCGGAAGTTGCAATATGCTGGAATGTTAGGGGGTCGAAGAACAAATAGACGAGATCTATGCTGAACATGCTCATCAAGAAATGAAAAGCAATCATCTATTGCTTTCAGGAAATTGAAGTCGAACCATCAACAATGAAGTCCATAAGGCAAATATTGGGATCTAGTTGGGTGGAGTTGGCTGAGCTGGGTTCATAGAGGACAAGCAGTGACCTTGTCATACAGTTACATCACAGATTCTGGATGAGCAAAGAAGCTCTGATGCGTAATTACACAATTTCTATTATATTATCAGGAGTTTTAGTAGATTTTACTCATCCACTCAGAGTAAGGAGGGATGCATGGCTTGATTTAGTTGCAGTTAGGGGTTCATGAGATAGACCTTGGGTCATTTGTGGAGATTGCAATGTTCTCGAATTTGCTTCAGAAAAGTTGAATGCTTCTCTGCCATCAAAATCTGTGAAAGTTTTTTCCAAGTTTCATAAGAGACGGACATGGACCTGTGGATCCACCACTACTAGAAGGCATATTTACTTGGTATAGGGAAGGAGAAAGACCTGCTGCTTCGGGAATAGATATTTCTATTCTCTGTGGAATGGTGAATTTTTAAGAAAGCTAAAGTAGCATGCTTAGCATGTGCCTAAGGGAATGATACTGCTGCTCAATTACCTTGTTCGTCTTGGTTTTTTCGTTTCCTTTTTCTTTTGGATGGATTTATTGATCTTTATGTTCTTTCAAACTTCACTGTTAGTTTGCTCAACTAGCATCTCTAATATTAATGCGGTTAGTCAATTACTTCGTGGTTTCGATATCTCTGGAGATTGAATCTTTCTGTTAGCCTTATAAGTTCTAACTTCTAAATGCGGATAAACAATTGTTATGCTTGACCCTGAGCCTCTACATCCCTTCTTTTTTTCCCCTTCTCCATGACTGAGTACAAAATATTAAAGAACCTTCCAGTACAACGATTTCCATCCGAATATGAGGTGTTTACTGGTTGGTTGCTGATATGGTTAGTGCCCTTTTGCTTATTATGGGACAGCTCTGACTAATTGTTAGTACTTGTCAAAATGCATTAGAACTCTCTTTATGGTTGCCTGGTTCTCCTCCTATAACTTTAATAAATGCTCATCAGTACTTGTTCAAACTTTCATTGTTGGAAGAAACTAGAAAAAGATTAAACGCCTCCTGCTTGTCTATTTTACAGATTATTTACAGCATCTCCCAGGGAACAATTAGAATATTCTCAGTGTTTCTTCCTCAAGCATTAGGCTGCTTATGAGATTTAATGTATGGCTGTGATTTTCTCAGGAAATGTTGGGACCGATCAAGCAGTTTTTGAGCAAGGTGCTTCAGCTGGGAATGTTGGCAATGAAAAGATTTTGAAGCTTAAGAAAGCAAATCCAGTGGCACTGATTCTGTCGTCAGCAATGATGCTTAGACATCTTGAATTTCCATCATTTGCTGATCGTTTAGAAACAGCTGTAAAACGTGTAATAGCAGAGGGAAAAGTCAGGACAAAGGACCTTGGAGGGGATAGGACTACCCAAGAAGTTGTTGATGCAATTATAGCTGCTCTAGACTAATCAGCAATATACTTGGCAAATTGTTAAGAAATTTTGTTCACTGTCCAGAGATCTACTTGACCTATTTTTTTAGCAGCTGCAGTTTTGTTTAAATATACTTTCTAGAATTTTGCTGGTACAATTTTTATTATTACTATCATTGGTTAATAATTCAAATTTGATGCATGATTGCTGTCTATGCCCTGTGCATAAAATACTTGTAAAGGATCACTTCTTGATCTGTCCATATTATTTAAAGGAATTTTGCTTCGTGGTGATATTTTGTTCCATTTTGGTACATACTTTCTTGTATCTTTCTTATTTTTATTCTTCTTTCTCTGTGGTTAGTGGAAAGCATGTATTCTTGTTCTTCTTCATCGCTCACTTATTGTTTTGTTTTTATTTTATTCAGCCATGTGTAGTGGACCTCCTTTCTTTATTTCTTGCTTTCGTTCTCACTTAATTCCTTTACCTTTTTTATTTTTATATTTTTTTGTGTTTAGTGAAATGATACTCCTTTGCTGGTGAATGTACGTTATCGTTTTTGCAACTGTTTGTGTTCGTTAGCTTCCACTTCAAGTAAGGACAAATCTGAGATCTACCTTCTAATATAGTAATTTGTTACTCTATTTAAGTGCATTCCAGAATATCGTCATTTTGCTTAAAAAGGAGATGTCCATATATTCAGATAGAAAAATTACTGATGTAAAGGTTTATTCACTCAAAGGTTCTTCATTTGATTATAAGATAAAACGAAATAATACTTAAAGGTTGACTGCTCGCTGGAAATCCCATCATATCCGCTCAGCTCACGTTTGTGCTTTAAATTGCCAGTTTGTAATACTTGACATTGCCAACACGATGAAGAAACAAGAAATATTCAATTCAATTTTTTTTTTGTTGCTCTGTCAACTCTAATCTGATCTTCACATTGCCAATATATGTTTTAATTAGTTCATAAAGGTTCAAGATGCTACTCCTCAATCTTCCCTCTGACTTTCTTCTCAACCATCACCATGAGTCACTCAGGATTGGCACGAAATCTTATTTATAGTACCAATGCAGTTCAAATTAAAAATATAAATACTCAGAAGCTTCGCCACTTGTGTCAGGTTTCAATGAATCTTCAAGCTGAGCCATTGCGATCAACAGAGGGTTTGCTTAAATGTTCAGCAAATTATGTTCCATTAACACCCATAAGTTTCTTGGAGAGAGCAGCAAATGTTTTTAGAGGAAGAACTTCTATCATTGATGGACCTTCTGTGAAGTATACTTGGGAAGAGACACATGCACGGTGTATAAAGCTTGCTTCTGCTTTGTCTGAGCTTGAGATTTCTCGTGGAGATGTCGTAAGTTTCTTCTAACCATTATTTACGTTAGAACATATATAGGATGACTAAAGAACAACGAAGCAATATTGAAATACTTGCTTAAAAGAGTAATTGCTTTTGGATCTAGTGTTCAACATTATGTCAACCCAAAAACGAATTAAATGTCTTTGGTTTGATTTGGTTTGGTATTAGAAAAAAATCCAAACCCGACACACACTCATAAATGTATACAATTTTAATAATTTCTTCAAAAAGTGTTTCATACACAATGTGAGAATATTCAATGTACGTACTAATATAGAAGATTTGCCTTTATTTACCTTTAAATGATTAGTTTAACGTGTATATATGATCACTTCCTTATTATGTTGTTGAAACACTTCAATCTTTCTTACTTTCATAATACAAGACAAGGTTTTATTAAGTTTATCTAGTGCTTTATTGATATTTTTTGAAAAATAAATAGTTAAGATGACCTAAAACAACATGCAAACCTTCATAGCAAACATGATATGGATTAAAATTTTTAGACAAAAGAACTACTGAACTACACCTTTAAAAAATAATCAGTTTTTAGCAAGCATGATATGGATCAGAAAGGTCCAGACAAGGGCCAGGGCCACTAAAGTTAACGGAAATGTCACGTATTTTTTCGATAGAGATCTCCTTTCCTAAAATATCATTTTTCTTATAAAATTTAGCACTAATTACAAGAGAAGCAGAGAAGTCTGCAGAAGAGAATAACTAAAAAGCTGGAAAAAAATATCAGTAACAAAAAAAAACATTGATCGAGGGAAAAAATGAAATTAGACAAGAAAACCCCGATCACGATCCTTACTTAGCTTGGCCACATGGAAAATCTAAATATTTTCATAAATTTTAAATAATTAATTTGAGAGATTCATGTGATGGATGAAAATTGCTCAATATTTGTAAACTTAATGGATTATATGAGCTCAAGATAATAAAAGAGACTAAAATAGACTTATCCCCAAGCTTAAACGACCTTTTGGTTAACAATCTAATTTTACACGTAATGGACAAGTAATATTAATAGAATATGGGTCGATAATGACTTATCTAAATCCCATATTCTTAGCGGAAAAAAAATCCCATCTTCTCCAAAATTTTGAAATCCAACGCAAAATTTATCTGAAGTCAACTCGTTGCTTTAACCACTTTTACATTACAAATTATGCAGCATTTTCTACATCTCTATGTGTTTTGCTCTCTCAGTTCTTCTATGTTTTATTAATTATACTCGTAATCCCTAGCATTGGTTTTCATTGACGCGAATCCTCGTTCTTCTTCGTGTATTGGGGATGTATTCAGTTATCTATTGACGCGAAATACTCATTATATTGACGATTCTTGTTGTCATAAATAGATACCAGTTGAACTCTGCTAGAATGAGTTGGGAATTTAAAGGGTTTACTTTTCCATTTTCATAGATTTAAAATTATTTATGTAGGTTGCAACATTGGCCCGAAATGTATACGCAATGCAAGAACTGCATTTTGCAGTTCCAATGGCTGGCGCAGTTCTTTGTACATTAAATACACGTCATGATTCAGCTATGATATCAGTACTACTGAAACATTCAGAAGCAAAGGTCATATTTGTGGATCAACAATTGCTCCAACTTGCTCAGGGAGCCATACATATTCTTACTAATGAGAAAGCAATACCACCACTTCTTGTTATAATCTCTGAATCTGATAATTCTACTCCTACTATGGCAAAAACTAATACTCATGATTATGAAAGTCTCCTTGAAAGTGGGAATATTGAATTTGCTGTAAGGTGGCCGATAAGTGAATTTGACCCTATTAGCATTAACTATACTTCTGGAACAACGTCGCGACCCAAAGGAGTTGTTTACAATCACAGAGGTGCATATCTCAATACCATTGCTACATTTATGCTTCATGAGATGAGTTCATGGCCTGTTTACCTTTGGACCGTTCCAACGTTTCACTGCAATGGGTGGTGCCTGACTTGGGGTCTAGCAGCACTAGGTGGCACAAGTATTTGCCTTAGACAGGTTTCTCCAAAAGTCATATTTGAAAGTATAGTAGAGCACAAGGTCACACACATGAGTGGGGCACCAACTGTTCTAAACATGATTGTGAATTCGCCCGAAAGTGACAGAAAACCACTTCCACACAAGGTTAACATAATGACAGGTGGTTCACCACCACCTCCACAAATCATTTCCCAAATGGAGGAACTCGGGTTTCGAGTACATCACTTATATGGACTGACAGAGACATATGGTCCAGGTACATATTGTTTGTGGAAGCCTGAGTGGGATTCTTTGCCACCAAATGAAAAGTACAAACTAAAAGCAAGACAAGGAGTGCAGCATCTTTGTTCAGAGTCAGTGGATATAATGGATCTTATTACAATGGAGAAAGTACCAGAAGATGGTAAGACAATTGGTGAAATTGTGTTCAGAGGGAATACTGTAATGAGTGGATATTTAAAAGATGTAGAAGCAACAGAAGAAGCTTTTAAAGGTGGCTGGTTTCATAGTGGTGATTTGGCTGTTAAACATCCTGATGGCTATATTGAAGTTAAGGACAGACTGAAAGATATTATAATTTCTGGTGGAGAAAACATAAGCACAGTAGAGGTGGAAAGGGTGTTGTATAGTCATCCATCAGTTCTTGAAACAGCAGTAGTCGCGCGACCAGATAATTACTGGGGGCAGACACCATGTGCATTTGTGAAGTTGAAGGATGGTTTTAAAAATGTTAGTGATCAAGAAATTATCAACTTCTGCAGGGATAACTTGCCTCATTACATGGCACCTCGATCAGTCATATTTCAAGATCTCCCAAAAACTTCAACAGGGAAGATACAGAAATTTATTCTAAGGGACAAAGCCAAAGCATTGGGCAGTCTTTTCTGAATGTTGGTGATAATTGCTTTTAAGTCTGAGTGTTCATTAATTCTTCTATGCCATTTAACTCTCTGTATCATTCTTTTGTGCCACTCAGTTCAATATTGGCCAAAGCTGGAAAATTGCTCTGAGTGGTATAATGCATTTCTTTTGCTTGGTTTTTAGATTGATGTTTCCTCAAAAGTGATATGCTAATCTCCATATTATACACTCTTTGCTAATGAGGTTTTAATGTCAATATTTTCTTCTTCTAATCGATCAGTTGCATTACTAGACTATCAAATTCTAAATCAGAATTTTGTGTTGCCGGCGAATATAATTTAAATTCTATTAAAATTTATCTGTAAGGTCACGCTAAACAAAATCTTAACCATATCAATCTAAAACTAGTATAATAAACAACAATTCTGATTCTTTCTTCTTTATTTTGTATTTTTAATTATTGAGACACTATCATCGGTGTATATAACTTAAAATTTTCATGATTCTATTGTTGAAATTGTCAAAAGTCCCACATCGGTGGATGACAATTTTGAATGAAAATTTCACCCTA